>AWOL01S0047842.1:7172-18792 GCA_000715115.1 Nicotiana otophora
GGATGGGGATGGGGGGAGGGGATAGAAAAGGGGTGTGACAGCTATGGCGACTCTGCTACGGACTAACCAGAATTCGAGCTTGTACATATTGACTTTCATTTGGCTTTATTAATTTTGTATATATTGTGCTCTATTGGTGCCTAATGTGCTATTTTCTCGTTTTTTACTACTTTGATATTGTTGAACTGTACGTATAAACTATATTCTCACGCACCCCTTCTAAGTCTTCTTTAAAATAAAAATTGGGCATTTGCTTGACATGGCCAGTTTTTTTTGAGATAGCCGAGGTGTTTCTCACTCGGTGAAGGATTTTTAGTCACACATATTTTAGGCGGGGAGCACCACCAGCTAAGCCGGAAAGCAATGCTACCGGTACGCTGACCCTGCTCGACTCAAGTTGTCCGCCCAAGTAAGCCAGTCTAGATACCTTCTCCAGTAGGATTTAAACCTAAAAGAACAAACCTCATGCCGGATATCCCTAGTAGGTTCACTTTATTTTCATCACGTGCATTTGACTTAGCGAAACTCGGCACAGGGGTCAGGTCCGTATAAGACATGTATCCTTGTTTAGACCATCTTGATGCTTCTTACGTGCTACTTGTGTATTTGTTTGTTCGGATTGCATGTTAACTGGCTTCTAGAATAGGGAAAGAAAATCAAGAAAGATAGGAGAGAGAAAATTGACCCGATTCCTGAAAATCTCAGTCTTTGAAAAAAAAAAAGAAAAAAAATATCCTGAAACTCTGCCGAATTTATAGAAGGTTGACACAAATGAGGCCGAATTTTCAAACAATGACATTTTTTCCCGGTCCTGAAAAACTTACTGAACTACGCGGGTCTGATTCTCACCGGATGTGAGATACGTAGGCAAACCTCATCAGTTCCGGCCCCAATGTTTAAAAAAATATTTTTATTTAATTTCTTCTTTAGAAGTCTTTCCTTAGAAAATCCCAAATAAAAAAAAATTAAAATCAAAAATATTTTCTTTCGTTTTAGAAGTCTTTCATTGGAAAAAGAAAATCAAATCAAAATGCAAAAATATGTTATCTTTTTTTTTTTTAGAAGTCATTCTTCGGAAAAAATAAAATAAAAATCGAAATTCAAAAAAAAAAATCTTGCTTCTTTAGAAGTCTTTTTTTTCAAAAATTCTCAATATATATATATATATATATATATATATATAAATTTAAAAAATAAATCAAAATTCAAAAATATTTTCTTTACTCTTAAAGAAGTTTTCCTTTCAAAAATTTCCCTCCATAAAGAAAATCAAAACTCAAAACTATGTTCAGGAAAAAAGGGTTAGTTTGTTTAATTTATTCCTGATCTTTCCTGAACTATGTAATGATCTGATTCATGTGGCGTCATGATACGTAGGCAATCCCTATCGGATTCGATCATTGCCATTAAAAGAAATTGAGTGAAAAAAAAGAAAGAAAGAAAAGAGTGACTAAAATAATAAGGATTTGATCATTGCCACTAAATAAACTAAGTGAAAAAAGAGAAGAAAGAAAAAGAAAGAAAAAAGTGACCAAAAAAATAACAAAGAAAACAAAGAGCGAAAAAAAAAAGCACGAGTGAAAAAATTAAAAAAAAGAACTCTTTGTCCAATTTGAAAAAGAAAATTGCGGAAAACTTCTATGGATACACTGTCAAATGGCACGAGCAAGCAGTCAGGGTAAAACCTCCAATAGACGAAGCATAAATGGTTATGGTCTTTCTACATGCCCAAGAGGTGGACTACTTCCAGAACATGATGTCCGCTATGGGTAAGTCGTTTGCTGGGGCTATCAAAATTGGAGAGATGATCGAAAATAGTTTAAAATGGGCTGAATATTGAGTCATACTGCCTTCAAGGACACATCACAGACCGTTCAGAACGGTTTGGGGGGTTTGATGAACAGAAGAAAGAGGGAAGAGGGAGCCATGATGGCTTCGAGCTCGAGGGAGGCCCATAGGTCATTCAACCAATCATATATACTTCATAAGGTCCCACAACACTATTATCCCCATCAATATTATGTTTATGTCGTGGCACTGCCTCCCTATGCGGTGATGAACGTGCAACCTTACACGCGGCTAGAGCATTATACACAAAACCGAATTCCATATCCCAGAAATGTCCGTCCCACCAAGCTCCATATAATCCCTAATCAAATGTTCCCCAATACTCTCTTCGCCCAAGAGATCCCCTCAAAAGGAATCAGTTCACCCCTATTGGTGAATCATATTCAACTTTGTTTCAAAAGGTAATCGGGCTAGGTCTGCTGCACCTAGTGTCCCCGAACAGGGAAAACCTCGAGTCCCCCCCTCGCACCAAGCTAATGCTAGATGTGAATACCACTCTAGAGCAATGAGACACTATACTAAGGACTGTTGGACCCTCAAGAGGGAAGTTGAAGACTTGATTGAAGCCGAAAGAATCGTTCTTCAGGACGAAGAGGCTCTTGCTATGACGAACAATCTATTGCCTGCTCACAATACTGGGCCAATCATTGGAATGATCTGTGATGATGGGGAATTTGATCCGGCACTGAAATCCATGGTAACCATTACTGAGACAGAAGAAAAGTCAAAAAACGGTCGCCAAACCTGAAAGTTCCCTGTTAGATGAGAGTCTCGGTAGCTGGTCTTGCTATCCTTTCTGCGTCCGGATTATTTCAGGGTGTAATCCGGATGTTTTACTTTACTATCTTACTTTCTGATGTAAACCCTTCTATCTTTAAAATTTTAAAAAAACTCAAATGAAATTAATATTTGATTATCGAGGAATGTCTCTTTTCTTAATCTTGTCACGTTTCTTATTCTCTTTTTAATTCTGTTAATGCAGATTTTAATGACATGACATGCTTGCGGACTTCATGCTCGGATCCTAAAAATGCTCTCAGGCCTCGAAATAATGAATCAAGAAATAGAATGTTTTGAAGACAAGGCTTGTAAGAAAATAAATAGAAAATCAGAAGAAGTTGAAATTCCCTCTCTTCGGATCATTGTTGAAGTCGAGATTGAGGATGAAGAATTGGTCAAGACCTGGTTGGAACAATTAACTTTGATTGATGGAAATTAATTGGCCGTAGTTTGTCAAAGGCAGTTGTACCAACAAAGAATGGCTAGTGCCTACAACAAGAAAGTGCGGCCCAGTAAATTTTGAAGTGGGGCAACTCCTTCTAAGACGTATCCTCCCACATCATGAAGAAGCTAGAGGAAAATTGGCTCCAAATAGATGCAGTCAAAAGGTACAATGTTTGACCCTTTACGCAGCTTTAATGCTCTCTGATTGGGATGATGGAGGCTTTTATTCTCGCTACCTAAACACTATTAACCTTTTGCAAACCCTTTGAGCCGGTTACTTTTCTTTGATTACTCTCTTTGGAACCTAAAAGTGTTATTGAAAAAACAAACAAAAAAAAGAACAACAAAAACAACCCAGTATAATCCCACTAGTGAGTCTGGGGAGGGTAGTGTGTACGCAGACCTTACCCCTACCATGAGGTAGAGAGGCTGTTTTCAATAGACCCTCGGCATCCTTCCCTCCAAGAACTCCCCACTATGCTCTTGGGGTGACTCGAACTCACAACCTCTTGGTTGGAAGTGGAGGTTGCTTACCATCAGAGCAACCCTTCTTGTTCAAAAAAGAGGGAAAAAAAAATAGCGAGACAGAAGAGAATGAAATGAAGAAAAAAAAAAGGAAAAGGACAGGACAAAGGAAGAGAAAACAAACAAAACAAAAAAAATAAAAAAATAAAAACAAAGTTGACATCGAACTACGTTCGACTTGATTCTGAAAGGATACGTAGGCAGCTTCTCTCTGGGGTTCAGTCACACCAAAATAAAAATTCACATTCCCCCAAACATTGAAACTAGGGCATATGTTACAATGGTTCGGCGATCGTTTCGCCTGAGAGGTTTCAAAGTTGTAATTCAATCCAAATCCTGTTTACCCAAATCCTTTTCAAGTCCTTTCAATGAATCAATGATAATGTTCAAGAATTGGAGGATACAGTCACTTGGATCTGATGCCACCAAAATGAGAGAGTCTTATTGGTAAAAATCCTCACGGGCACCATAGGGCGATGACGAGCAAAGAAAATGAAAATGAGAGAGTCTTGTTAGTGAAAACCCGCAAAGGGCACTATCCAGCGATGGTGAGAAGAGAAATGAGAGAGATTAGCTGGTGAAAACCCACAAAGGGCACTACTGATCGAAAATAAGATCTTCACAGCCATTGGTATTGATAGCTCTAACAAACAAACAAACCAAAAGAGGATCTTCACAACTATTGGTATTGATAGTCCTAGGCAATGTTTCTCGATTTCGAGGCAAATNCCTAAAAGTGTTATTGAAAAAACAAACAAAAAAAAGAACAACAAAAACAACCCAGTATAATCCCACTAGTGAGTCTGGGGAGGGTAGTGTGTACGCAGACCTTACCCCTACCATGAGGTAGAGAGGCTGTTTTCAATAGACCCTCGGCATCCTTCCCTCCAAGAACTCCCCACTATGCTCTTGGGGTGACTCGAACTCACAACCTCTTGGTTGGAAGTGGAGGTTGCTTACCATCAGAGCAACCCTTCTTGTTCAAAAAAGAGGGAAAAAAAAATAGCGAGACAGAAGAGAATGAAATGAAGAAAAAAAAAAGGAAAAGGACAGGACAAAGGAAGAGAAAACAAACAAAACAAAAAAAATAAAAAAATAAAAACAAAGTTGACATCGAACTACGTTCGACTTGATTCTGAAAGGATACGTAGGCAGCTTCTCTCTGGGGTTCAGTCACACCAAAATAAAAATTCACATTCCCCCAAACATTGAAACTAGGGCATATGTTACAATGGTTCGGCGATCGTTTCGCCTGAGAGGTTTCAAAGTTGTAATTCAATCCAAATCCTGTTTACCCAAATCCTTTTCAAGTCCTTTCAATGAATCAATGATAATGTTCAAGAATTGGAGGATACAGTCACTTGGATCTGATGCCACCAAAATGAGAGAGTCTTATTGGTAAAAATCCTCACGGGCACCATAGGGCGATGACGAGCAAAGAAAATGAAAATGAGAGAGTCTTATTGGTAAAAATCCTCACGGGCACCATAGGGCGATGACGAGCAAAGAAAATGAAAATGAGAGAGTCTTATTGGTAAAAATCCTCACGGGCACCATAGGGCGATGACGAGCAAAGAAAATGAAAATGAGAGAGTCTTATTGGTAAAAATCCTCACGGGCACCATAGGGCGATGACGAGCAAAGAAAATGAAAATGAGAGAGTCTTGTTAGTGAAAACCCGCAAAGGGCACTATCCAGCGATGGTGAGAAGAGAAATGAGAGAGATTAGCTGGTGAAAACCCACAAAGGGCACTACTGATCGAAAATAAGATCTTCACAGCCATTGGTATTGATAGCTCTAACAAACAAACAAACCAAAAGAGGATCTTCACAACTATTGGTATTGATAGTCCTAGGCAATGTTTCTCGATTTCGAGGCAAATGTCATGATGAATTTCTGAGAGTCAGAAGGTTTACACAGATCAGGAATCCAGTCCAAAAGGCATGTCATGTTCATTGAAGTCCGCATGTACTCTAGATAAGTCATTTCCTTTCCTCGAAAGGGACACCTCTTGTTTAAACTTATTTTCCATTCCATTGCTTGTTTTTCTTTGAATCTCTTTCAATCTAACTTTGTTCCAAATACTAAGGCAAAGAAGGGATGGCAAGACTGATTTACAAGGATCTCATTTGATACAAGCTAATATGCAAAAAAGGCACCCACCCTCGGCAGGGGCATCAAGTCGACCTCGACTGGCCATGGCGGCCGATGCTTCGAAATCAAAATCTCTTATAAGGAGGAAATCAAATTGAAAATGTATACAAGGCCAAAATGAGGTTGAAAAGGTTAAGCCCCAAGTGGCTAACCGTTTTGGCAAAGTTTGAAAAGCCAAAGACTCTCCGGAGCCAGAAATACAAGTGGTATTCAGGAGACATCTAGTGGCAGTTTAAAATCATCATCAAAAGAAGATGGGCACAAAGCCAAGCTGCCAAAGACATCAAGGCTACATACAGACCACCATTTTTTAAAACTCACAATTTGTCTTTGTTTGTAGTAGGAACAAAGCAGTGCAGAATGGTAATTCCTAAAGGACGAATGTCACCAAAGGTAAGTTTCCTTAAATTCTCCAATTTTCCTTTATTTTTAGCATGCATCACTACTGTTCATATCTCTCATTTTTCGTAGCTTAACTGAGGTAGAACCTCTTCGCCTAGGGGAATCCAGCTCATAGTTCTGAGTAGAAGTACTTTTCGCTCGGTTTGTTTTTCGTAGCTTAACCCAGATAGAACCTTTTTCGCCTAGGGGGATCTAGCTCATATTTCTCAGTAGAAGTAGTCTTCGCCCAAGCTTATTTTTCGTAGCTTAACCCAGGTAGAATATTTTCGCCTAGTGGGGTCCATCTCATAGTTCCTAGTAGAAGTACTCTTCGCTTAGTTTATTTTACGTAGCTTAACCCATGTAGAACCTTTTCGCATAGGGGGATCCAGCTCATAGTTCCGGGTAGAAGTACTCTTCGCTTAGTTTGTTTTTCGTAGCTTAACCCAAGTAGAACCTTTTTGCCTAGGGGGATCCAGCTCATAGTTCCGGGTAGAAGTACTCTTCGCTTAGTTTGTTTTTCGTAGCTTAACCCAAGTAGAACCTTTTTGCCTAGGGGGATCCAGCTCATAGTTCCGGGTAGAAGTACTATTCGCTCAGGATATTTTACATAGCTTAACCCAGGTAAAACTTTTACTCCTAGGGGAATCCAACTCATACTTTCCAGGTAGAGGTACTCTTCGCTCAGGTTGTTTTACATAGCTTAACCCAGATAGAACATTTTCGCCTAGGGGGATCCAGCTCCTAAGTTTCGGGTAGAAGTACTCTTCGCTCAGGTTGTTTTACGTAGCTTAACCAAGGCAGAACCTTTTCGACTAGGGGGGTCCAGCTCATAGTTTCCGAGTAGAAGTACTCTTCGTTCAGTTAGTTTTACGTAGCTTAACCCAGGTAGAACCTTTTCGCCTAGAGGGATCCAGCTCATAGTTTTCGGGTAGAAGATCTCTTCGCTCAGGTTGTTTTACGTAGCTTAACCTAGGTAGAACCTTTTCACCTAGGGGGATCCAGCTCATAGTTCCGGTTAGAAGTACTCTTCGCTCAGGATGTTTATACATAGCTTAACTCAGGTAGAACCATTTTGCCTACGGGAATCCAGCTCATAGTTCCGGGTAGAAGTACTCTTCGCTCAGGATGTTTATACATAGCTTAACTCAGGTAGAACCATTTTGCCTACCGGAATCCAGCTCATAGTTCCGGGTAGAAGTACTCTTCGCTCAGGATGTTTATACATAGCTTAACTCAGGTAGAACCATTTTGCCTACCGGAATCCAGCTCATAGTTCCGGGTAGAAGTACTCTTCGCTCAGGATGTTTATACATAGCTTAACTCAGGTAGAACCATTTTGCCTACCGGAATCCAGCTCATAGTTCCGGGTAGAAGTACTCTTCGCTCAGGATGTTTATACATAGCTTAACTCAGGTAGAATCATTTCGCCTAGGGGGATACAGCTCATATTTCCGGGTAGAAGTACTCTTCGCTCAGAATTTTATACATAGCTTAACTCAGGTAGAACTATTTTGCCTAGGGGGATCCAGCTCATATTTTCGGGTAGAAGTACTTTTTGCCCAGGCTTGCTATACGTAGCTTAACCCAGGTAGAACCTTTTCTCCTAGGGTGATCCATCTCATAGTTCCGGGTAAAAGTACTCTTCGCCCAGGCTATTTTTCGTAGCTTAACCCAGTTTAAACCATTTCGCCTAGGGGATCCAGCTCATATTTTCGAGTAGAAATACTCTTCGCTCAAGTTGTTTTACGAAGCTTAAGCCAGGTAGAGCCATTTCACCTAGGGGGATCCAGCTCATAGTTTCGGGTATTTTCTTTTACCCCTGGTTATATTTTCTTTTCAGTGATACAGGGCGCCAACCCCTGGTTACATTTCCTTTTCAATAATATAAGGTTCCAACCCCTGGTTACATTTTCTTTTCAGTAATACAGGGCGCCAACCCCTGGTTACCTTTCCTTTTCAATAATACAGGGCGCCAACCCCTGGTTATATTTTCTTTTTCTGTAATACAGGGTACCAACCCCTGGTTACATTTCCTTACCAGTATCAGGGTACACCATTCCCTAGTTGTATTTTCCGACATAGGGTCACCACTCCCTAGTCTCCTTACCGGTATATGGTACACCAATCCCTAGTTGTGTTTTTCATCATAGGTTACAATACTCCCTAGTTGATTTGATCTTGAACGCATGGTAAACCATTCCCTGATATCATTGCCAATATAGGGTATAACATTCCTTAGTCGCATTTTTCCAGCATAAGGTACATCAATCCTTAGTTGAGACATCGTTTTGACAATATAGGAACACCATCCAAAAAATAAAAATAAAACACAAAAAAAAAATTATCATGATCTTTTCAGGGTACACCATTCCCGATCTTTTATTGCTTTCAATAAAGAAGTAGTTTAGAATTTTGTTACAATAACTCACGAAATTTTTCTAGTGAAAACTGGGGCAGAACAATTTTATTCGTTTGTTTGTTGTGGTGTCTGAACAAGTTTTACCTCGAGGCACAGGATTTGAGATGAACAAAAGAAGAAGTATCAATCCAAAATAAATGAATAAAAAGAGAGAGAAATGAATCCCAATGCAGAAGCAGATGAAAATGATATGGACTGCTCAAGACGACTGAAGTTGCGAGCATTGCACCTCTCATTTTGATTAGAAGAAGTCGTAGAAGAATGAACTAGCACCTGCAGCTAGCAAGCATCAAGGTTCAGATCAGAGTCTGCGTGAAGAACCAGTCAAGATTCTTCAAGTTTTAGAAGACTTATAGATAGGAATCTTGTAACTCATAGCTGATAGGTTTGTTTAGTTTCTTTTTGATTTTCGATGTAATAACTGGACTACAGACCAGAGCCTCGACGGAACCTCACTCGACTCTCCAATTCAGCATTCCATCCTTTTTCTTGAACTACACACGGCGTAATGTCCATAACCAAGACTCGGTCACACTATTTTCTCTTATCTATTTCCTTTTGAATAACGGTAAGGCCAACAATTAGTCATATTGCTCATCTTTTCTTTGCCTGAAAACTCTTCATGTTTTCAAGCAAAGAGGAATATGCTGTGAGCACCTAATTTTTGATCGTGCTTGAATTGTTTCCCACTTATCTCACTTCTCACTCCATCTTTCCCACTCAACTTTATCTTGTCTCCCATACTTGTCCCCCTACTCACAACCCATTTTCTACTCACTCACGTATTGACCATGGGAACTAGCTGAAAACTCCAGCTCAAAAAGGCAACCAAACAACCCCAAAAGACCCCATAAAATACCTCAAAATCCACCCCAAAAAGGGCTGAAAAGAATTAGCTTCTTCCAAGCTAAAATAACTCCAAAGCATGGCTATTATCTCCTGCCCGTTTAACTACTCCTCGAGACATTTCTGCTGATGGGCCCTTGAATTATAGCAGGAGCAACCTCAATTGCCGTACCCAGGCGCCGGTCTCTAGAAGCTTCTGGAATGTTCAATTTGTATGGCCTCAGTGATGAGAATATTTTGTGTGCCACTTCTGATGATGCATGCATTGGGCACAAGTATATGTCAGTTCCGTAGATCAAGGCTTTCAAGGACTCCTGAGTTGGTGATTTGTCACCAGGCAGCACATTACACATTAGCAGATGGATGCTATAAATTCCTCCGAAAAATCATAAAATACTGTGCGGCCATACAATATACTCTAAATTCTCGTTGTCGAGGGAAGTGAATCAACAAATGCATGCAAGGAGGGATGTAATNTCCGTACCCAGGCGCCAGTTAGTTCCCTTCATTCCTGGAGGAGGGCCTCCTTCCTCTCTTCCAGACCGCGAATGTATAGCCCTACACCCAGCAAAACTTCAGTCACTAAACAACCCCAAAATCACTCCAAAAATAGCTTGAAATCCAGTTGAAAAACAGCCCTCAGCTCTAGCGGAATAGAGCTTTATTTCCATTCCAAAAATAAGTTGGTAAAAATCACACAATCATCATCAAACAAGGTCAGTCGAGGTCGCCGGAAAAGTTCCCGTTTGTGGTCAAATTTGCTCTTAGATCAAGTTCTCTCACTCAAAAGTTTTTATATGTATTTTCGTTGCCTCTAAGGTTCGTCTTGTTTCACCTAACATTTAAATAAAATTTCAGCTTTGTTTAGCTAATGTCCTGTTGTTCTTGGTCTACTTGTTTCAGCTAAATTTAGCATGCTAAGATATGAGTTTGCATTTAATAGATCTTGAAGTTGCAATAGTTTGATAAATTTGATATTATGCTTTTGTTCAACTTTACTGATCTTGTAATATGCTACAAAAGTTTTGGCATAAGAGTCTTAAAATTAAAAAAGCTCATTAAAGGTCTATTGTTTTGTTATTCACTGTCCCGTTCCACAATCATGTCTCTTTCTTAAGATTTTTGAGTGTTTTATATATTGGTTTCATTTGCTTTGCTTAAAGAATGATTCATGATAACTACTATTTCCTTGAATAATATTAGAAATTGCAGAGAACATTGATTGGTATGAGTAAATAGATTTAGAATGAGCTTTGGTCCACGTATTTCAAAACTAAAGAAGGTAAAATGGACCATTAAGACAAAAGGGACCACCAGTTTGTTTAGATAAAATAAGTAATTGGGTCATGGGTTGATAAGGAAGATGAATTAGATTTTTGGAACAATTAATATGTTGTAAGGGTTCGGCTAACATTAGCAATATTATGGGCTTTGAGATTTGCATGAGAGCTGGCCCAAAGTTAATAAATCAAAATCAGGCTCATTTCTTCTATAATAGAGTAATTATTTCACTTAATCCAAAGGGCTAAATTACCTTTTTTCCACAAAGATATTCTTCCATAATCTATGGCCTTCACAATAATATCAAAGTTTAAGAAGAATAATGAACAACGTTAGAGTGTTTTAGGCGCACTTTTAATTAGTTTATTGCGATTATGTATACGTTCGTGTGGCATAATTATAATTTCCAAAATTTAAACCGAAGTTTGTGTTCGCACAACTTCGGCCAAAATAATCTTAATATAATAAAAATGCTATTAATTGTGTACACATACGCGTGACATAATTTTGGCACAATAAACAAAACGGATTCACACATGCGATTCGTTTAAAAGATAATTCCATATTTTAAAAGCGGATAGATAAAACATGAAAACCAATAAATCATAGTTTATCCAAAATTAACTCAAGCCAAGTTGTAGTCAATAAAGCGACCGTGCTAGAACCACGGGACTCGTGAAATGCCTTACACCTTCTCCCCGATCAACAAAATTCCTTACCCAGACTTTATTTTCGCAGACCAATAATAATAGAGTCAAACCTTCCTTTGATTAGGGATTTAGATAAAAGGTGACTTGGAACACCCAAAAACTCAATTCCAAGTGGCGACTCTGTAAATAAAATAATCCTTATTCAAGTTTGTCACTTTAATTGGAAAAACTCTTTAACCCCCATAATTCATAATCCATACATTTATCTTCTTCTTTTTTTTTGGGGGG
>AWOL01S0047843.1:6970-19356 GCA_000715115.1 Nicotiana otophora
TCCGGATAACCCGTGTAAAACAAAAGCATCACTATGCCCATCTATCAAAAATGTGTGAGAAATCATGAATGATGTGATGTTGTACAACATGAGAAAAAATACATCTCTATGCCTGTAAGTCATGTGTGCATGCTAATATGATGCAATTCAGTGATAAAATCATAAACAGCCCCTCGGACAGATCATCACTCATATACAGCCCCTTGGAAAAACCTCACAGTCACTCGTGCCACTCGGGCATACCTCACAATCACTCTTGCCACTCGGGCATACCTCACAATCACTCTTGCCACTCGGGCATACCTCACAATCACTCATGCCTCCCAGTTACTCAACACTCGGCACTTGCACTCAGTAGGTACCTGCGCTCACTGGGGGTGTATACCGACTCCGGAGGGGCTCCTTCATCCCAAGCGCTATAATCTGCACGGACAACTCACGTGCTATAACAATAAAGTATGTTGTAGGCGGGCAGCCCCGATCCACACTCTTCCTCACAAATCAGGCCCTCGGCCTCACTCGGTCATAAACCTCTCAAGCCACTCGGGCATTTCAATAAAACAGGGCAATCGGACCAAAACATATTGATGCATCAAAATAGAGTCATAAAATCGAGTTATGATATGCAATGAAATAAATATGACTGAGTATGAATTTTCAATTTAAAACAAATAATTCACAGTAATATGACCTCTGTGGGTCCCAATAGTACTGGCACATAGCCTCAATCATGATTTTTAATATGTTTTTAAGCTTAATTTCTCTAACTCATAAAACCGCATGGAAAATGTCAAGATCATTTAACTACATAATTCCACAGAAACAATTATGTCATAATTTCTATAGTGCACGCCCACACGCCCGTCACCTAACATGTGCGTCACCTTCCAACAATTCACATAATACATATATTCAGGGTTCATACCCTAAACTCCAAGATTAGAAGAGTTACTTACCTCGAACAAGCCAAATCCAATGCCGAGCAAGCTAAACAATGCTCCAGAAATCCCATTATGCGCGTAGAAACTTCCAAACAGCTCGAATCTAGTCAAAATAATTTGATTCAGCCGACAAAAAATATAGGAATTAATTCCATGTCAAAATACTAATATTTTCCAAAAATCCGAAATTGTGCCCCAAAAATCACCCATGGGGCCCACGTCTCGGAATCCGGTAAAAATCATAAAATCTGAACCCCCATTCTACCACGAGTCCAACCATACCAAAATTACTTAAATCCGACCACAACTCGGACTTCCAATCCTCAATTTAAACTAAGAGGGTTTTCAAACTTTTCCAACTTAATTCACCAATTAAATGATAAAAATAACCATGGATTCAGGTAATTTAACCAATATTGAGTTAAGAACACTTACCCCGTTGTTTCCTCTGAAAATCGCCCAAAATTCGCCTCAATCCGAGGTCCAAATCGTTAAAAATGGAAAAAGGGACGAAGTCCCATTTTCTGAACTTAAACTTTTTGTCCAGGCCTCTCTTCTTCGCGAACGCGACAGGTCCTTCACGTTCGCGAAGCACAAAATGTGCTTCCCAACATTTGTTCTTCGCGAACGCGAGACACTGCTCGCGAACGCGATGCTTTACGGAGCCCTTCTTCGTGAACGCGAGCTCCCCTTCGCGAACGCGATGCACAACCCAGCTCCTCTTCGCGAATGCGAGACCACCTCGTGAACGCAAATAGTAAATCCTGCCTGCCTGAAATTCCTCTTCGCGAACGCGATGAAGGAAACCAGATGGTGCATCAGAAAAATTCCAGCAGAGTTCCAAGTCCAAAATCCAATCCGTTAACCATCCGAAACTCACCTGAGCCCCTCAGGACCTCAACCAAATATACCAACAAGTCCTAACACATCATACGAACTTAGTCGAACCCTCAAATCACCTAAAACAACGCTAAAACCATGAATTACACCCCAATTCAAGCCTAATGAACTTTGAAATTTCTAATTTCTACAAACGACTCTGGAACCTATCAAATCACGTCGGATTGACCTCAGATTTTGCACACAAGTCACATTTCATATTACGGATCTATTCCAATTTCCAGAATCGGATTCCGACCTCGATATCTAAAAGTCTACCCCCCGATCAAATTTCCCAAACTATCAACTTTCAGCAATTCAAGCCAAATTCCACTACAGACCTCCAAATACTTTTCCGGACATGCTTCTAAGTCCAAAATCACCACACGGAGCTATTGGAATCATCAAAATTCGAATTCTAGGTCGTTTACACATAAGTCCGCATCCGGTCACTATTTTAACTTAAGCTTTAAACCTTGAAACTAAGTGTTCTAATTCCTTCAAAAACCTCGTTGGACCCGAACCAATTACCCCGGAAATTAACACAATAACTGTAAAGTATAATTTGAGAAGTAAATGGGAAAATGGGGTTTTAATACTCTAAACGACCGGTCAGGTCGTTACATTATATTTATTTGATTAATAGTAAGGATGAAGCAATTGAATCATTTAAGTAATACAAGAATGAAGTGGAGAATCAATTGAATAAAAAGATCAAAATGATTAGAAGTGATAGGGGTGGAGAATATGAATCTTTGTTTTGCAGAAATATATTCGGAATATAGAATTATCCATCAAACTACTGCACCTTACATACCTCAATCCAATGGAATTGCGGAAAGGAAAAATCGTACATTAAAGGAAATGATGAATTCTTTATTAATAAGTTCCGGATTACTGTAGAGTTTGTAGGGAGAAGCTATCCTTACAGCTAACCGAATACTCAACAGAGTACCCCACAGCAAAACGCAATATATTCCATTTGAAAAATGGAAAGGAAGAAAACCCAACTTGAAATATTTCAAAGTGTGGGGGTGTCTAGAAAAGGTACAAGTTCTTTTATCTAAAAGGGTTAAAATCGGACCAAAAACTATTGATTGCATTTTCATTGGATATGCTACAAACAGTAAAGCATGTCGGTTTTTGGTTCATAAATCTGATAATCCCGAAATTCACATTAATACGGTAATGGAATCAGATAATGCTGAATTCTTTGAAAGCATCTATCCGTATAAAACTGAATGTGAGTCGTTAAGTGAAAGACCTAAACGACCTCGGGAAGAACCAAAGGAAAATACTCCAAGTATAGAAGATACAAGTCATAGAAAACGTCAAAGAACATCTACTTCCTTTGGACCAGATTTTGTGACATACTTGCTTGAAAATGAGCCTCAAACTTTTAAAGCAGCTATGTCATCTTCTGATTCAGCGTTTTGGAAAGAGGCAGTCAATAGTGAGATTCAATCAATTTTGGATAACCATACATGGGAATTGGTAGATTCTTCCTCTGGGAAATAAGCCTTTAGGTTCGAAATGGATCTTTAAACGAAAAGTGAAAGTTGATGGAACTATTGATAAATATAAGGCAAGACTTGTTGCCAAAGGTTATAGACAAAAGGAAGGCCATGATTACTTTGACACTTACTCGCCAATAATGAGGATAACATTTATTAGGGTGTTAGTGGCACTAGCAGCTGTGTATGGTCTTGAAATCCATCAAATGAATTTTAAGCCAGCTTTCTTAAATTGAGAATTAGAGGAAGAGATTTATATGGAACAACCTGAGGGTTTTGTGGTTCCTGGTAAAGAAAAGAAAGTGTGCAAACTTGTTAGGTCGCTTTATGGACTTAAACAAGCACCCAAATAATGGCATGCCATATTTGACCAAATAATGTTGGCAAGTGGGTTTAAAATCAACGAGTGCGACAAATGTGTTTACATTAAAAACACTCCAGGTCATGAAGTCATTGTTTGTTTATATGTTGATGACATGTTGATAATGAGCAAACATATGGCAGATATAAATGCTACTAAGCGCATGTTGGCTAGCAAATTCAATATGAAAGACTTAGAAGTTGCTGATGTGATCTTAGGAATCAGAATTCACCAGACTCCACAAGGTCTAGCATTATCACAATCTCACTACATTGTAAAGGTACTTGACAAGTTCAAGTATTTGGATTTCAAAATTGCCAAGACTCCAATTGACGTGAGTTATGTTCTTGAAAAGAATAAAGGTGAAAGTGACTCACAACTGGACTATGCAATAGTATTGGAAAGTTTGATGTATATCATAAATTGTACGCGACCAGATATAGCATGTGCTATTAGTAAACTAAGTTGGTTTACAAGTAATCCCAATCACATACATTGGATAGCAATGAAATGATTTTTGGGGTATCTCTAACATACCCAAAATTACGCTTTGCATTATAACAAATATTCCTCCGTGATCGAGGGATATAGTGATGCAATTGGATCACTGGATCATCTAAAGTTAAATCCACGAGTGGATATGTTTCACAATTGGGGGTGAAGTAGTGTCTTGGAAATCATTCAAACAAACGTGCATCGCCCGTTCTACAATGGAATCTGAATTCATAGCTTTAGATAAGGCCGGTGAAGAAGCTGAATGTCTCCGGAATTTCTTGGAAGATATTCCATTTTGGCCCAAACCTTTGGCACCTATTTGTATACATTGTGATAGTCAAGCGGCAATAGGCAGGGCAGGGAGCGTTATGTATAACGAAAACTCTCGTCATATACGACAGAGACACAATACCGTTAGACAACTACTCTCTAGTGGTGTTATCACAATTGACTACATAAAGTCAAGAGATAACGTGTCGGATCCACTTACAAAAGGCCTATCTAGAGAGGCAGTTGAAAGATCATCAAAGGGAATGGGGTTAAGGTCTAGGACAAGTCATCATGACGGTAACTCTACCTAGCAGACTGGAGATCCCACGAGCTAGGTTCAAAGAGATCAAACAAAGTTATGAATGACGGTTCAACATTGTCAAATAACTCAACCCATTCTCGTGATGAAGACAATGTTCAGAAATCAAGGTAAAGCATTAAGGCTTTTTGATGAGTCAACAAAGCTTAAAGGTTTTTTAATGATTTGCTAAGTCTGGCAGGATATGACCAGATAGTGTGTCTATAGGATTACACGTTTAGAAATCACCTATGTGAGTGTGAAGTGTAAGCCGCTTCAAGGGGAATGAAAGTAAAGGCCCATTCTCTAAGCACTCATGAAACCAGGCGGTGTTCATGGCTGAAACGAACACAACCGTGAGAACCATAGATGGTTAAGGATTGATTGTGTGACTTATGTTGTCTAGGTATACAACAAAGCTCGACGGTTCAAAGATATCAAATCTACCGATTGACCGAGTATATCCGATATAAGTTCACTACGAAAAGTTCAAAGGGAAACCTACTTATCCAGATGCAATTAATTCTTGCATGTAAAACACACACGCGTCCGTGCATTCCTTTATTTTATATCCATTTCCCATTCATGTGGGGGATTGTTGGGATTTTAAGCTTGTGTAGCTTAAAGAGGGTGAATGGAAAATGGAGAAAAAATGAAATATTTGAGTTTTTCTCCTTGGCAAAGGGACATTGTCCCATATTGGAGGAAGAAAAGGTTTTTGATAGGTATATATATGATTGCTCTTCTTCTAGCTCTTAAAGAGTTAAGAAGAAGGCAAGTCTCGCGTCGTCGCCGTCATCGCTCGCTCGGCTTCGGTTTTGGCTTCGGATTTAGATTTGGATTTGGATTTCGATTTGGATGGACTTGGATTTGGTCAAAGATCGATTGATTGATTAATCTTTTTGGACAAAATTCCTTTTAATTATTTAATTAATTAATTAACGAAAAATTTAATTCGGAATAACCCATGACTCGCGACCTGGTCCGGTCAGGCCCGTTTTCTTTTGCGGATTATTTTAAATCTATTTTTTCGCAATATTTCAAACAACCTGTTCCAACAGCCATGGTTGTTTCTGAAAGGTTGCAAACCTTTTCAGAAACAATGCCAGCAACTTTATAAATATACTTTGAATCCCAGAATCTTTCCTTACGATAATTTTCTGATCTTCTTCTTCTTCATCTGCACAAAAATTCCAGTGTATTTTACAGCCTTCGAGTGGCTCTCTGTTCACTGGCGTTTTTTATACCAACACTCCGGTGAGTTAAATCGATCTATCCTAGGAGGATATATTCCAGCACCTCGGGTACTTGAGGGGAATAATTTTCTTAAGGATACACTGTGTATTGAGTGAGCTCGATTTATTCCTATATTATTTTTCCAAAATTTATTTAGTTAAACAAGCATTACTAACTTTCTGTTTTGTTTATATATTTCAGAAAGTTTAATGGTTTAATTGTTTATTACAGCAATACAGATTTATAACATTTCATATATATATATATATATGTATGTATATATATACTAGGAGTGATAGCCCAGGCTTTGCCCAAGCCCAACATAAATAAAATCATACATAATACTTCATTATATATTGTGTTACTTTTGATTTTCACTTTAACATTCTATAGAATTTCATTTGTGAGAATATCTCTCTACTTTTTCAAATTTCTTGTCATTTTGTTTCACAAGTATTAAAGTGAAATAGAAAAAATAGTACTATTGTAAATAAAGGTATAGTAATAACATCTGCAAAGACCCAAAGTCAAGACCTAAAGGTTGTTACAATATACTTTGCTCAAAAGCGACATGTGAAAAGCTCTTTATCCTTTAATTTCAAAATTTTAATTTTCAATATCATATAAGTTTGCCAAAAAGTAAGTCGATCGAGTTGACCGTATTGTGAACTTAATCATCAAAAAGGATCGATCATGTATTCAGAAAATGCCGAGTTTAATTTTTTGAAAACTTGAAAGTGCTTAGATAAGAGCCTGAGTTATAAGGAACATCCATGAAAATATCCATCACTTTATTTCAACAGTGAGTTGATAATTAACAAGGTAATCCCTGTTAGCACTCTCTTACTCTCATTGTACATAATTGACATATTGGATAGAATGTAAAATAATTTTCTTCATTATAGTCCACTATATATTGAACTTATTTCAGAATTAATTAAGGAAATTTCTCAACAGCTTGTTGGTAAAATATTTATCAACAGATTTAACAAGTAGCTCAAACTCATATCTCAAAGTCAAACTGATTTTTATTAGTAAGTAATTTCTCTATAACTCAAATAAGAATTATTTCTGCTTCATAAAATTAAAAGAATATTGAAATTTAGTTAACCACTATTTACTTTTTCCAATTTTGGTTTCGAAATTATGGAGATGCATGCATGATTATGATACTGAGAGTAAAAATAAGGGCAGAGAAAGATGTATTTGCAAATTCTTATAGCTTTTAAATCGGAGCCTAGCTAGAGTCTACAGGAAGATGCTTATTCACCTTTTTTATTTGTCACTAGTAAGGGATGCCCATGCGTATACAATGCTTAGCTTGTGTTAATTAGTATGTGTAAATTTTTTTCTTAATTTATATGCATTGATAATATAAAATTTTATTTAAAATATCAAGTTATTAAAATAGTTATGAATAATTTATTAGACGATGCTACCTTTCGTTCAAAATAAATGCTTCTAAGTTTTTAACAAGTTCATTAAGAGAATCATTTAATAGCATTAATATAAATATTATTTAACTAAGTTATCCTTTATATCTTCTTAAATTACTCTTTATATATACTCATATTTTGTAGATCATTTATTGATTCAAGGATAATTTGGGAAAATACTAATTAATACCTTTTTTGATTTTTTAAAGTCATAATTACTTTTGCCAAATTAATTTAGCTCAAATAAAATGTATTTTTGATCGTAGGGAAGTCCATGAAAGCTACTAAATGTATTGGTAAGACACCAGTAATGACTCAAAAGCCTATATATATATATATATACACACACACACCTTTTAAAGCTATTTAAATATTAATTAGGAAAATAACTTTACAAGCAAGGTCATTACTTATTTTTCTTTTTCACGTTAAATTGGACTCTATTTTGCTCTACTACTTTATTTTTATCAGATTTTGAGAGATGGGTATTGCTAAAGTTAGATTAATATTAATTTACAATGATAGAAATGAAAGATTTAATTTAAAACCATGAGCTTCCCTTGTTTACCAAAAAGAAAGAACTTTAATATTATTTTTATAAGATTTTAAAAATAAATATGCAGAAGTTAGATATATTTTTTTTATTATGACGGAAAGACATATGAGTTTTAACTAAAAAAAAATATTTTTTATTTACTATGAAGTTCACGTTTGAGAAGAAAAAATTCGAGACTACATGCGCCCAAAATATAAGCTAGACATGATACTTATAAATTTGTGAGAAGACGAAAGTTAAATATTATGTAATTTCAACTTCAAATAATTTTTTTTCTACCGTTTCTGATGATGCTCTAAATGAAATTCACATTAGTTAATCATTCTTCATATACAACTAAATGAATAAAAGCTACTAATAATATAATTTAACCTTAAGATATTTATGTTAAACTCACACATATTGCTAAATATTCTATTATTTTTTTCTCATTCAAGTACTTTCTTTGTATATTTCTATACTATTTTCTCTAAATAAAAGAATTCTGCGTAAAAGATGACAACCTAAATTATGCTTTAATATATGCATAAAAGATCATTAGAATTCTAAATATTTTTATGTAGTTTTCCATTTTTAATTCGCATTTAGTACACTCAACCTAAATTACAGTACTTCAATCAAATAGTACTAGTTTTTCGTATAGATAATAGTGTAAGACTACACCCAATAGTAATTAAAGCAGCATTAGCCACGTATGAATAAGAACGTTAAATGGGCCCCATTACTTCAATGAGTTGTACAATACAAATAGCTATATGCATATGAAAAATGATAGCAACGTGTAAAACAAAACTTAGATGGGATCCACATTTCCATAAAAGCTTTTGGAAACAATAGAGACGTATGATGAGATAAACAAGGGGCAATTTAGTCAAGTCACTCAAAGATTTATATGACTAAGATACCTTTTCGACCAATCACATTGCTCCATGTTAATTGAATTTACCGAAAAGCCCTTGAGGTGCCAAGCAGGCATGTTGGCCTCTTGTGTGGTTATTCCCTCTTATTAATAGTTAGAATATATATCAACAAACCTATAAGTTACAATTTGGGAGTTCAGTGGTAACATCCAAATCACTAATACTATTACATGCCATAATTTGACTTTCAAATATAAGTAACAACCCGGCCGGTCGTTTTGAATATTATAACCCCATTTTCCTATTTACTGCTCATTTTATGCCTTGCTATTGATTTATGACTTATCGGGTTAGTTGGTTCGGGTTCGGAAGGAATTCGGAGTGAAATGAGACACTTAATCTCATAATTGAAAAAATATTAAGTTAGAAAAGTGGAACGGATATGGACCTATATGTAAACGACCTCGGATTTGAATTATGATAATTCCAATAGCTTCGTATGGTGATTTCGGCCTTAAGAGCGTGTCCAGAAGAATTTTTGGAGGTCCGTAGAGGAATTAGACTTGAAATGCCGAAAGTTGAATTTTTGAAAAGTTTGACCGAGGGGTTGACTTTTTGATATCGGGGTTAAAATCCAATTCTGAAAAATTTAATAGGTATGTTATGTCATTTGTGACTTGTGTGCAAAATTTGAGATCAATCGGACGTGATTTGAAAGGTTTCGGCGTTATTTGTAGAAATTCGAAATTTCAAAGTTTAATAGGCTTGAATCGGGGCGTAATTCATGGTTATAGCATTATTTGAGGTGATTTGAGGATTCGACTAAGTTCCTATGGTGTTTTAGGACTTGTTGGTATATTTGACTGAAGTCCCGAGGGCCTCGAGTGAGTTTCGGATGGTTAACGGATCAAAAATTGAACTACAACAACTGCTGCAATTTCCTTCTGTTGGAAATTTCTTATGCCAGATCCGAGCCCAGAAATCTCTCATAATCAAGCCCAGAAATCGAGGGCCACGATCGATGCCATGATCGATCCCAGGGTCGAGGGCCACGATTGAAACCATGATCATGCCCAGGGTCGAGGGCCATGATCGAAGCCATGATCGAGCCTAGGGTCGAGGGTCACGGTCGAAGGCAGGGTCGAAGACATGATCGAAGACCAAGGTCGAGGGCCATGATCGAGGCATAGGATCAAGGTCTATGATCGAGGGCCAGGATAGAGGCCCAGGATCGAGGCCAAAGATCGCGGACCTCGATCGAAGGCCAAGATCGAGGCAGAACCGAGGTTGTCTCGTCAGAATTATAAAAATAGGGACTTCGTCCCATTCGCCATTTTTGACAAATTGGAGCTTGAGGAGAGGCAATTTTTGATATATTTTCAAGGAAAACTTGAGGTAAGTCCCTTGTGAACATTTCTACTCTATAATATTGAATTATCATCGAATAATCAGACTAGATTACATGATTTTGAGGTGTAAATCGGAGTTTGAACTTAGAAATTTGGAAATAAGATTTGTAGATTTGAGGGTGGAGTTGAGGTCAGATTTTGGTAAAATTGGTATGGGTAGACTCGTGGTTGAATGAGCTTTCGGATTTTGTAACTTTTGTCGGTTTCCGAGATGTGGGCCCCACGGGCAATTTTTGAGATAAATTTCGGAGTTTTATGAAGAATTAGTATTTTCTTATGGAATTAATTTCAATAAATTTTATTGACTGAAACGAATTATTAGTGACTAGATTCGAGGCATTCAGAGGACGATTTGCGAGGCAAAGGCATAGCAGAGTAAAGAGTTTCACGTTTTGAGGTAAGTAACAGTTTTAAATCTGGTCCTGAGGGTATTAAACCCCAGATTTTGGTATCATGCGATTATTTTGGAGGTGACGCACATGCTAGGTGATGGGCGTGTGGGCGTGCACTGAGGGGATTTTGACTTGGTCCGTCCCGGGAAACTGTAAAGTTGAATAATTTGTTGTTAGCTATATGCTCTCTATGTGTTGATAAAATTTGACTTTAAATCATGTTAGAAATCATGCTTAGGCTATGTGATAGTATTGTTGGGACCCACAGAGGTCGCATACTTGTTGAATTGCCTGCTAAATGTTATATGTACTCAGTCTCAGCTTTTACTTGCACATTTTATCTCAGTCTCTGTTATTATTATTGATACATCATATCATTATTGTTTGGGCTTATTTCATGATTATTAAGAGCTCGAGAGACTGGAGAAATTTATGACTGAGTGAGGTCGAGGGCCTGATTATGAAATATTGATACTATAGCACGTGAGTTGTCCGTGCAACACGTGAGTTGGCCGTGGAGATCCTTATATTATACTATAGCACGTGAGTTGGCCGTGCAACACGTGAGTTAGCCGTGCAGCACGTGAGTTGGCCGTGCGGATCCTTATATTATACTATAGCACGTGAGTTGGCCGTACAACACATGAGTTGGCCGTGCGGATCCAGATATTTATATTATAGCACGTAAGTTGGTCGTGCAGCATGTGAGTTATCTATGCAGTTTATAGCGCTTAAGCTGTAGGAGCCCCTCCGGAGTCTGTACACCCCCAGTGAGCGCGGGTACCTATTGAGAGTGAGTGATGAGGGCTGGGAGCCCAGGGAGTGATGAGGGCTGGGAGACCAGCGAGTGATTGTTATCCTAAGAGGTTGTACTTGATTTCCATTTATTTTTGCACTTAGTTCCTATCTGTCATTGTTGTGAAATCTCTGAAAGATTGTTGATATACGGATTACATGAACAGGAACTGTATAAAAATTGATTTGACAATAAACTGCCAGATTTGATAGCATGTCTATTCTTAGCTGGAATTACTCGAAATGAACCATAATTATGTAGCTCGTTACTATCTTCAATTCCTTATATATTATTGTTACTTGCTGAGTTTCTTGTACTCATACTACACCTTGCACTTCGTGTGCTGATCCAGGTGTTCCCGGACAGAGTGGGTGTTGATCCTTTCGCGCGGTTGATTTTCAGGATATTTTAAGGTAGGTGTTGTGTTCTGCAGACCTTGTCTCTCCTTCTCTATCTCTTTGTTTACTGTATTTGGTCTCAGACTATTATAGACTATATTTTTCAGACTTATATTCATATTAGATGCTCATGTACTCAGTGACACCAAGTTTTGGGGAGTGTTTATATTGTATTTAAATATTATATTTTCAACCTTAAAGAGAAATTTTGGTTTATTGAGATTATCGATTTGCCTAGTATCGAGATAGGCGCCATCACGACAGGTTGGGATTTTGGGTCGTGACAAGTTGGTAGTAGAGCCTAGGTTACATAGGCCTCACGAGTCATAAGCAGGTTTAGTATAGTCTTGCGGATCGGTACGGAGACGTATCTACTTATCTTCGAGAGGCTGCAAAATCCTTAGGAAAATTTTACTTTCTTATATTCTGTCGTGCGAATTTGTTGATTCTGGAGACTAAATTTCTGCTATTCTATTCTCTCACAGATGGTGAGGACACGTACTACCGGATCGGACGGTCAGCCACCAGTGCCACCAGTTAGGGCC
>AWOL01S0047845.1:0-15241 GCA_000715115.1 Nicotiana otophora
TAGACATAGGGTCTCCACTCCCTAGTCGTTTTTCCAACATAGAGTATCCACTCCCTAGTTGATAATTTTTAGACATAGGGTCTCCACTCCCTAGTAACGTTTCCAACATAGGGTCTTCACTCCCTAGTTGATGATTTTTGGACATAGGGTCTCCACTCCCTAGTCTCTTTTCTAACATAGGGTCTCCACTCCCCAGTTGATGTTATTTTAGACATAGGGTCTCCACTCCCTAATCTCTTTTCCAACATAGGGTCTCCACTCCCTAGTTGATGTTATTTTAGACATAGGGTCTCCACTCCCTAGTCACCTTTCCAACGTAGGGTCTCCACTCCCTAGTCATTTTTCCAACATAGGGTCTCCACTCCCTAGTTGATTATTTTAGACATAGGGTCTCCACTCCCTAGTCGTTTTTTCAACATAGAGTCTCCACTCCCTAGTTGATATTTTTAGATATAGGGTCTCCACTCCCTAGTTTGATTTTCTAACATAGGGTCTCCACTCCCTAGTTGATGATTATTTTAGATATAGGGTCTCCACTCCCTAGTCATTTTTCCAACATAGGGTCTCCACTCCTATTTTATGGTTTTAGACATAGGGTCTCCACTCCCTAGTCATTTTTCCAACATAGGGTCTCCACTCCTATTTTATGGTTTTAGACATAGGGTCTCCACTCCCTAGTCATTTTTCCAACATAGGGTCTCCACTCCTATTTTATGGTTTTAGACATAGGGTCTCCACTCCCTAGTCATTTTTCCAACATAGGGTCTCCACTCCTATTTTATGGTTTTAGACATAGGGTCTCCACTCCCTAGTCATTTTTCCAACATAGGGTCTCCACTCCTATTTTATGGTTTTAGACATAGGGTCTCCACTCCCTAGTCATTTTTCCAACATAGGGTCTCCACTCCTATTTTATGGTTTTAGACATAGGGTCTCCACTCCCTAGTCATTTTTCCAACATAGGGTCTCCACTCCTATTTTATGGTTTTAGACATAGGGTCTCCACTCCCTAGTCATTTTTCCAACATAGGGTCTCCACTCCTATTTTATGGTTTTAGACATAGGGTCTCCACTCCCTAGTCATTTTTCCAACATAGGGTCTCCACTCCTATTTTATGGTTTTAGACATAGGGTCTCCACTCCCTAGTCATTTTTCCAACATAGGGTCTCCACTCCTATTTTATGGTTTTAGACATAGGGTCTCCACTCCCTAGTCATTTTTCCAACATAGGGTCTCCACTCCTATTTTATGGTTTTAGACATAGGGTCTCCACTCCCTAGTCATTTTTCCAACATAGGGTCTCCACTCCCTAGTTGATGATTATTTTAGATATAGGGTCTCCACTCCCTAGTCGCTTTTCCAACATAGGGTCTCCACTCCTATTTTATGGTTTTAGACATAGGGTCTCCACTCCCTAGTCTTTTTTCCAACATAGGGTCTCCACTCCCTAGTTGATGTTATTTTAGACATAGGGTCTCCACTCCCTAGTCGCCTTTCCAATGTAGGGTCTCCACTCCCTAGTTGATGTTTTAGACATAGGGTCTCCATTCCCTAGTCGTTTTTCCAACATAGGGTCTCCACTCCCTAGTTGATTATTTTAGACATAGGGTCTTCACTCCCTAGTTGATTATTTTAGACATAGGGTCTCCACTCCCTAGTCGTTGTTTCAACATAGAGTCTCCACTCCCTAGTTGATATTTTTAGACATAGGGTCTCCACTCCCTAGTTTGATTTTCCAACATAGGGTCTCCACTCCCTAGTTGATGATTATTTTAGATATAGGGTCTCCACTCCCTAGTCGCTTTAACAACATAGGGTCTCCACTCCTATTTTATGGTTTTAGACATAGGTTCTTTACTCCCTAGTCGTTTTTCCAACATAGGGTCGCCACTCCCTAGTTGATGTTTTTAGACATAGGGTCTCCACTCCCTAGTCTTTTTTCCAACATAGGGTCTCCACTCCCTAGTTGAAGTTATTTGGACATAGGGTCTCCACTCCCTAGTCTCTTTCCCAACATAGGGTTTCCACTCCCTAGTTGATTTTATTTTATACATAGGGTCTCCACCCCTTGTCTCTTTTCCAACATAGGGTCTCCACTCCTTAGTTGATTTTATTTTAGACATAAGGTCTCCACTCCTAGTCTCTTTTCCATCATAGGGTATTCACTCCCTAGTTGATTTTATTTTATACATAGGGTCTCCATTCCCTAGTCACCTTTTCCAACATAGGGTCTCCACTCCCTAGTTGATTTTATTTTAGACATAGGGTCTCCACTCCCTAGTCTCTTTTCCAACATAGGGTCTCCACTCCCTAGTTGATTTTATTTTAGACACAGGGTCTCCACTCCCTATTCTCCTTTCCAACATAGGGTCTTCACTCCCTAGTTGATTTTAGTTTTAGACATAGAGTCTCCGCTCCCTTGTCTCTTTTCCAATATAGGGTCTTCACTCCCTAGTTGATTTTATTATAGACATAGGGTCTCCACTCCCTAGTTGATTTTATTTTAGACATAGGGTCTCTACTCCCTAGCCTCTTTTCCAACATAGGGTCTCCATTCCCTAGTTGATTATTTTTAGACATAGGGTCTTCATTCCCTAGTTTGCTTTTCCAACATAAGGTCTCCACTCCCTAGTTGATGATTACTTTTAGACATAGGGTCTCCACTCCCTAGCCTCTTTTCCAACATAGGGTCTCCACTCCCTAGTCGCTTTTCCAACATAGGATCTCATTTCCCTAGTTGATATTTTTAGACATAGGGTCTCCACTCCCTAGCCTCTTTTCCAACATAGGGTCTCCACTCCCTAGTCGCTTTTCCAACATAGGATCTCATTTCCCTAGTTGATATTTTTAGACATAGGGTCTCCACTCCCTAGTCTGTTTTTTCAACATAGGGGCTCCACTCCCTAGTTGATTTGATCTTAAATGCAGGGTACACTACTCCCCGATATCTTTGCCAATATAAGGTATCCCATTCCCTAGCCACATTTTCCCAACATAAGGTACACCATTCCTTAGTTGAGACATCCTTTGACAATAAAAGAACACCATCCAAAAACAAAAACATGACATTTTCAGGGTACACCACTCCCGACCTATTATTGCTTTTAATAAAGAAGTAGTTTATAATTTTGTTACAATAACTCACGAAATTTTTCTAGTGCAAACTAGGGCAGAAAAATTTCGTTCGATTGTTTGTTTTGGTGTCTGAGTAGGTTTTACCTCGAGGCACAGGGTTCGAGATGACCAAAAGAAGAAGTCTCAATTCAGAATAAATGAAAAGAAAAAAAAATAAGTGAATCCAAAATGCAAAAGCAATTGAAAGGATGTGGAATGCTAAGACATGACTGAAGCCACGAGTATTGGAGTCCCGTTTTGATTAGAAGAAGCTATAGAACAATGATCTAGAACCTATAGCTAGCGAGCATCAAGGTTTAGATCAGAGTCCGCATGAAGAACCAGTCAAGACTCAAGATCAAGTTTCTGAAGACTCTTAGATAGGAATCTTGTAACTCATATTTGATAAGCTTGTTTAGTTTCTTTTTTATTTTGATATAATAGCAGGACCGCGGACCGGAGCCTCGACGGAACCTCACTCGACTCCTCAACTCATCATTCTACCATTCTCCTCGAACTACACGCGACCTGATTCCCCTATAACCCGGAATATGTAGGTTGTCCAAAACCAGGACTCGGTTGCACCCTATCTTTTATTTCTTTTCCTTTTGAATAATGGTTTGGTCAAAAATTAGTCATGTGGCTCATCTAGTCTTTGCCTGAAAACTCTTCATGTTTCCAAGCAAAGAGGGGCAGCTGTGAGCACCTAATGTTTTACTATATTTGAATTTTTATCACCTTCTACTATGTAAATATTTTCAGCATTTAATATATATTATTTAGCTTTGTTACACTTTATATATATATAAAGAGAGAGAGAGAGAGAGAGATAAATTATTAATAATTTAAAAGGTCAATTATTACTATTAGTATTATTTTTATCTTTATTTTTAAATAAAATAAATTAAAAATTAAAAATAAATAAAATTTAATTATTTATTTTTTTTAAAACAAATTTCGGATGGGAATTAAAAAATAGGAAAAGTAGAAATATAAAATTAAAAAGTAAAAGTAAAAGTAGCAAGAAATTATTTTTAAAAAAAGTAAAAGAAAGTGAAAAATTAAAAAAATAAAAGTAAAAGAATGTGAAAATTTTAAAAATAAAAAGTAAACTAAAGTGGAATTAAAAAATAAAAGAAAGGGTATCTGATTTGTTTTTAAAAGTAAAAGTAAGTGAAAAATAAAAAAAGAAAAGTAAAATAAGTGAAAAATAAAAAAAAAGTTAAAAAAATGGGATTTTAAATATATTAAAAGTAAATAAGTGAAAAATTAAAAAATAAAAGTAAAAGAAAGTGGAGAATTATTTTTTTAAAAACAATAAGGAAAATGGGAAGTGAAAATGCTTTTTAATTAAAAATTAAAAAATAAATAAAATATAAAAAAATAAAAATCTGAAAATTCCGAAAACTATAAATAGAAGAGAAATGTGGTGAAAAAAAGAAGGAGGAGAGAAAGAGAAAAAATAGGGAGGAAGGATTTGAGAGAAATTTATTTTCTTCTTCTAGGATAAGGAAATTTCTACTCGTGTCATTTTTTTTTCGTCTTTCTTTTAAAGAATTCAGCAAAATCACCCCGCCAAAAAATAGCCTTAAACCCTGCAAAAAACAAGCCACTAAATCACCGGTCTTGCAAGGTCGATAGGGATTGCAAGTCACGATTTGTTGTTCGAGGTTTCATGGCAGGTCAAAGCTCCAGTCAACATTCGTCGAATTGTTTAGCGCTCTTGTAATTTCATCTCTGTTAATTTATATCAAAGGTTCGTTATTTTCTTTTCTTCACTGATTATAATTGTCCATTTACCTTCTTATCTATTGACTATTGGTGTGATTATTGGGTAGCATGAAGTAGTAGTTCACTCTATTGATATTTGGATCATTTGAATATGATTGTTTCCTTATTCATATGTTTATTGGACCATGATGTTAATTTTAGAGTTGCAAAGTTTTGTTTTGAGTTGNTATCTATTGACTATTGGTGTGATTATTGGGTAGCATGAAGTAGTAGTTCACTCTATTGATATTTGGATCATTTGAATCTGATTGTTTCCTTATTCATATGTTTATTGGACCATGATATTAATTTTAGAGTTGCAAAATTTTATTTTGAGTTGATTTAACTGGATAAAGGGTCTATTGAATCACTGTAATTTGGCTAGTTTCATGAGATTGTGGTGTCATTAGTTTTGTTTAAAAAATGTACATAATATGGGATAATGTGTTGGATAATTTGCTTGGGTCACGATTTGTTTCTAAGGAAATTTTTGTTTTGGGGTTGTTGGAGAAGAAAAGATTTTGGGCCAAAAACTTTAGTCTCATCAGACCCAAAGTAATAAATAACATAGCTGGCCCATCTTTCTCTAAACTAGCCCACTTTTATATAAATAATAAATTTAATTCTTCCACAAATAATTACATACCTCATGACCTTACAATAATCTCAAAATTAGTAATTGAATAATGTTCGAACATTGTAGCTTGCTTTAGGCGCGATTAATAATAAATCATCGTGACTGTAAGTACGGTTCCTGTGGTATAGTCACGATACGTAATCCTCAATTTGAGTGTGCGTTTCACGTGACTCGACCATAACTTCAAATAATAATAAATAAAATTAAACACGTTGTAGATTGCGGGTGCGTTTTACGTGACGCGATTGGCGATGTGTATAAACAACGAGTGTACGACAACGTAACTCGTCTCATATTAATTCCATAAAAGTTTAAAATGCAGTAATGTAATAAAAGTGATAAAAGGAATAACAATGCACATATAGGTTTAAAACATGTATTAAATCAGATAACTAGGCCAATTATCAATAGTTGAGCGACCGTGCTAAAACCACGGAACTCAGGAATGCCTCACACCTCTTCTCGGGTTAACAAAATTTCTTACCCGATCTTCTGTGTTCGTAGACCATAAATAAGAGTCTATTTTCCTCGATTTGGGATTCTAAAATAAATCGGTGACTTGGTACACCATAAATTATTTCAAGTGGCGACTCTGAATAAATAAATAATCTCATTGCGAATAATGTCACTTAAATTGGAAAAACTCTCTATCCCTTATCCCCTCGGAAAAAAGGAGGTATGACACAACCAGTGGTTTCATTCACTTAAGGCCAATAATAGCCTGTTCGGCCAAGCTTTTTTTGGGCCAAAAGTTGATTGTTTTCCAAAAATTGAGGTGTTTGGCCAAACTTTTAGAAGGGAAAAAAGTGCTTTGAGGAGAAGCAAAAGCAGAAAAAAGTAGCTTCTCTCCAAAAGTACTTTTCTGAGAAGTACTTTTGAGAAAAATACACTTAGAAGCAGTTTTAAAAGCTTGGCAAAACACTAATTATTGCTCAAAAGTCTTTTCAAATTAATTAGCCAAACACAAATTGCTTATAACCAAAAGCACTTTTTTGAAAATTACTTTTGAGAAAAGCACTTCTCAAAATAAGCTGATTTTAGAAGCTTGGCCAAACATGCTATAAGTCTGAAGTGAAAAATTGCACTCCAGATACACTTAAGGCCAAAAGGTCTGAAGTGCAACCAACCTTTTCATTCACTTAAGGCCAAATAGGTCTCAAGTGCAAATTGCCTATGAACAGAAATTTACTCTTCGAATTTTAACAATCCAATATACAATTTAATACTTATATCTACTCCAAATGAGCTCAAATTTGAAATATAACCTCCAAATATCATCAAGAACAAACCTCAATCATCAATTTGTCAAAATAACAATAAATCTAATAAACTCATTTTGCAATTAAAAAAAGAAAAGAAAAAGAAGAAACCCTAAGCAATAGTAAAAAATAAAGCGCCACAGCAGCTCACCACTGTAAAACATCATAAACTACCTTAAAATATGTTCACAAACACCATATAAAATCACTATTATCCGAAGAAGAAGAAGAAGAAGAAGAAGAAGAAGAAGAAGAAGAAGAAGAAGAAGGAGAAAAAGTGGGTACAAGTAAACCCTGAAGTTGTTTAAACAGTAGGTACAAGTTAACAAAAATTTAAAAAGTGGGTACATATTAAATGGGAGTTACTAAATAGGGCGCCCGTGCAATTTTATCGACAGAGGCGGATCCAAAATTTTAAGATTTTAGCTGACTACTATGAGCCCATTACCATTTTGAAATTATAGATTAAAATTAAATTTTTCGTTGCAATTTTAGTGAATTTTACTATATATAATATACTTTATACTAAAATTGTTGGGATCATTGAACCAATATGCTACATCCTTCTCTGCATTAGTTTTACTATTGATTATATAAATTTTAAGATGACTAGAAAATGAATAGAAATTTCAATGTGTTAGATTTGGAGATTTTGAATAATTAAACCAAATAAAAATGAAAAAAATACTTAACTAAAACACAAAAGGAACACTAGTCGTGCCTACAAACGTGAGATTTAAAATCCTAAGCTCTGTTCTAGAAAGAAAAAAAATAAGATAAGCATTAGATTAACGATACACTCATTAATCATTGCTCTATAATACTCTTTGAACTTGGATACACGCGCTTAAATAGAAATAAACTTTAAGGTATACTAACATTATTATATATAGTATAGTTAGTGGAGCATTGGTTGACCGTGCCTCATGCTCCTCCACAAGATACGCCCTTGTATATAGGTTGGTAAAATATATATTTTATAATAATATATTTGTTCTAAAAATAGTAAAAATTGTTTCTACTTATACTACTCTATCTGTCTCATATTATCAGTCCTAGTTGCTAAAAATAGTTGTCTCAAATTATTTGTCATTTTAGAAGTTTAAGATAAAATTGATTTTTCTTTTTTTTTTTCTTTTTTACCCTTAGTAATAATTGTTCTTGAAAATAGAGATAACACATAAATAGAATAAATATTCAATGAAAAGGAATTTTATCTTAAGACATAAATAAGGATAAAATAGTCTAATCTCTGTCCTAATTAATATTTATTTAGGGACGTATAAAAGAGAAACACGACAAATAATTTAAGACAAATGGAACAATAAGGAGTCCTACTGCAAAAAAGCAATTTTTTCTACTAGTTTAAAATGCTAACATTTTTCTCACTCAAAAATTTGGTCAAACACCATGACTCTTCGAGACAAGCACTTTCTCTTTTCATTTGAAAATTAAGCACTTCCATTGTTTCATAAGCTTAGCTAAACCGGGATCTATACTATAAACTCCTACTCTATCTTTTAGAGTGTTCGTTTTGACTTTTCCAAGATAGACTTTATTACGAATTAGTTTTACGTATTGTACATGTAACAAGGGAAATAAGGTTATTGTGCTACTTTGTTGCTAGCACACACCTTGTTGTTGATCTTTCTATTAAGCATCAAATTAAAGTTGATAGTCAAACCCATCTGAAAATAATTTGTTTTTCAGGGAGTGAAAACTTCTTTTTTAGATAAGCAGGGATCTATATATATAGAAATCACAAAATAGAGTTTACATCATAAGTTGTGTCCGATTGGACATTTCCTACTTGGCTATTACAGGATTTTATAATGTCTCTTAGGACATTTTGATTTCCAAAAGATGCAAGCTTAGTGCATGCGTCTTTACTAAGATTTTTGACTAGGTAAGTAGTTCCTTCATAGTCTGAAGTTAATGCAGTGGTTACAAAAGGAGGGGCATAGTACATAATCTTGAGATCCCTGCCATTATTGTCTTGAAGAGCGCTTCTAGCTAGCTTGTGTGCTGGCTTGTTGGCTTCCCTGAAGTTGTGTTGGATTGTTTGAACCTTCACCTGGGTCATTAATAATCTGCAATCATGAATAATATTGTTAAAGATTATGTTTCCATGATCTAAACAAGTAATGACATCTGTTGAGTCAGTTTCCACTTCAATGCTGGTGTACCCTTGTTCACTTGCAATGCATAGGCCTGCTTTTAGTGCCATCAACTCAGCATGCAGGGGAGACAAGCCAGGTAGAGATCCTTAGAACCCAAGTATCCAATGGCTCATACTGTCCCTGAAGAGGCCACTAAAGCAGCAAAGAGATGTATTTTTCTTAAATGAGCCATTAATGTCGAGCTTTATATAGTTACGAGAATGTTTAAGCCAAGTAACTGTGATGGAAATCCTTTGATGAGGGATAGATTCCTTCTCAGTTAGGAATTTATATTCCACTGCTTGTTTATAAGCATTTTGTAAGTAGGCTTTGTTGGTAGTGTTATTATGCAAGTTATTATTTTTATTAACCCAAATGGTCCATATAGCAAATGAAAACATTTCTTTCCGACTAATGATATTGTTTCTTGGATTAAAGTTATGATCGCGGATATTAGTAATTCAGTTACTAGTGTTATTCTATCTACCTGTATCTAAGCCTAAAAGAAACCAAAGTTCCTTAACAGCTATGCATTCGAGGAAAATTTGAGTAATAGTTTCACTATGTTCCTTGCAAAAGGTACAAGTAGGGTCAATGTTCATGCCAATGTGGTTTAAGTAACTTCTAGTTGGTAACCTCTTATGGTAGCATTTTCATACTAAGTACTTTAATTTGTTAGGACAGTTTAGATCCCAAATTCAAGTAAAGTCCTTAACCATGGGAGGGTGACTAGAAATTAGATTGTAACAGGATTTGCTAGTAAATAGCCCATTTGTTTTTAGTGACCAAAAAAGGGTGTCACAATTATTAGGGCTAGGTGTAATAGCAGTGATTTTATTAATCAAATTTGGTTGAAGGTCTATGGATAATTTAGATAGGTCCCAATAATTATTAATCCAGATATCCTTAATGGTGAGAATATCGTCTTTTAGTGTTAAGGGACCGTATATACATCCATATAACTGCTTGTCACCTACGCTCCGCTTGGCGTAGTGGTGGAGTGTGATGAATTCAACGACTATTCCAGACATTGAGGTTCGATGAATTATGGGGGAACCAAGTAATACCTTTGTTACAAATTTTCCATTCTTGGATAATGCTATTCCAAATGAAAGAGGAGTTTTTAATATTGTTTCTAGTGCCAAGAAGCCCAAGAATCGTTTTTGCCCAAGAGGAATAGGTGTCAGTGAGAAGTCTCCAAGATAAGTTGGCCAGATTCACTAAGTTTTTACTCTTCGCAGTGTGGATCCCTAACCTGCATTCCTTCTTATGTTTGGTGATGGCGGCCCAGTTAATTAGATGAAGTTTTTTGGAAGTGGCATTTATACCCCATATGAAATTTTGCTGAATTTTGTCAATGTTATTAAGGATTTTGGATGGCAGTATTGTGTATTGCATAATGTAGTTTGGGAGGGAGTTTAGACATGAGCTAGCCAGTATGCACCTGCCAGCAATGTTAATGCAGTTTGTTTTTCATGTAGCCAATTTTGCAAGCATATTATCAAGAACAAATTGATAGTCCGTGGCCCTAGGCTTCGAGTTAGTAATCAGAAAACCTAAGTATTTATCGAAGATATGACTAATATTGATATTAAAGAAGTTTGAGAGATTTGAGGCAGTATTTTTAGGGTAATATTTAGAGATGATGATTTTAAATTTTGCCCTATTAATGGTCTGCCCTGACAGGTAGCAAAATAATTTCAAGCACTGTTTAATGGTAGTGTTAGTGTTTTTATTGATTTGAGCCATTAGGGTAAGGTCATTTGCGAAGAAAATATGGGATAATTGGTGATTATTATTACCTATAGTCACTGGATCCCAACATTTAATGTCCACTTTGTGGTTGATGAGAGTAGAAAGCATTTTCATACAAAGAATAAATAAATAAGGAGGCATAGGGTCACCCAGCCTAATACCTCTGCTTGGGGTAAATTACTCGGTTCTAGAGCCATTAATAAGGATAACTATTTTACGGGATGAAACACAATTCATAATGAGTTTTGTGATAATGGGGGAAATTTAAAAAGGGTGAGGGCTCTGTAAAAAAAAGGACCATTCAAGTTGGTCAAAAGCCTTTTCTAGATCGATTTTTAGAATCATGTTATGTATTCTACCACGGTACTTATTCATTTTGAGGATGAGTTCTTGAATAATGATAGCGTTATCACAAGCTTTTCTATTTTTTAGGAAACTAGCTTGATAAGGGCTAATTAGGGTGTTTTGGAAAGGCTTCAAGCGATTCGTAATAACCTTAGTAATGATTTTATAAATAGTATTGCATAAACCTATGGGCCTAAAAAATTTTAAGTTATTAGCATTTGGAATTTTGGAAATTAGACATAGGAGAGTATTATTAATGCCATCCGGTATTCTGCCACTATTGAAAATGTCCTGGCAGAGGCTAATCACTGAATCACCTATTATATTCCAATATTTTTGAAAGAAAAAGGAATGAAAGTCATCAGGCCCCGATGCTTTGTAAGGTTTAAAGGAAAAGCAAACTTTAATGATCTCAGAATTTGTGATAGGGTTATTGAGAGAAAAGAGGTCAGTATTATTAAAAATTTTAAGGTCATTTTTTATACTACTTCAGCCGCTGGAGACATGAAAAGTTATGAAAACTTTTTTAACGTAATCACTAGTGTGGTTGATGACGAGGAGTGAAAACTTCAAACAAATGTAATATGCAAATCTTCATCCAGTTCCATAAATAGCTCTGCTTCGTTAATTATACTATTTTTTTTAATTATAAATGTGGTATTCTGGCCAGCTTGCACGCATGTCGACTAATTTAACGGGCTACTACCACCTTCCACCAGCAATATGTACCACGTAACTCTATCCACCAAGACTTGAATAGATGAGAAAAAATCACCTAGTATTTTTTTCGTCCATGTGGGATTTAAACCTAAGACCTCATAGTTCTCATCCGCTTCATTAACCACTATACGAAGTATATATAGTACTTCTTTCACGAGTAAAGCCAGAAAACTTGTTAAGAATATTCTAGATTTTAATTTTATACGTAAAATAATATTTCAATACCTATATGCATTTATAATTTTTTGGCGAGAGAATTTGACTTATCAAACTTGGGAAAATGACACTGTATAGTCGCTCTCAAAATAATAGTCGGAAAAAAAAATTATATATATATATATATTTGTATTTATATACACTCTGTACGTTATATACAAAATTTATATAAATTTTATACACTTTTTCGATTACCAAACATGAATAGTTTAATTTACTGCGCGGACTAGAGGGGGAAAAAATCCCATCAAACTTCGCCGACTATCCCTCCATCCTTTTCTCTTGCTTGGCCCATTTGTGAATAATTGTTTTTAAAAATAAAATCCCATCAAACTTCCATTATATACTGTAATTGTTTTCTCGCTGTTTAATGAGTAAAACCGAAGACGCAATGCATGACTAGAAATTGATAGTCAATTCCGTCTATCTTGCAAACTACTCCTAGCTAGTATCATCTTATTATTGCAAACCAGTAGTTCTATTCAAACCTTATCTTACAATTAGAATATTCAAACCTTATCGCAGTTCTATAAATTAGCCTATTCTATCCGTTCACAAGTAACACAATACTAAAATAAATCCATACAAACACAATGAAAATGGAAGTGAACGTTAGACGATTCATGGTACCTTTTCTTCTTTTTGCATTGTCAACAAGCTTCTTCTTCCTCGTAAAAGCTCAAAATGTTTCTGAACCGGTACTCGACGTTTCCGGTAACTCTGTCCGTAAAGGAGCGAATTATTTGATCGTTCCGGCGGGCCGGGGCAACTCCGGTGGACTTGACGTCGCATCCATTAGGAACACAACCAATCCTCTCGTTGTAAGCCAAAATACACAAAATTCCAGCGGCACTTACCTTCAATTTTCACCAGTAAATCCGAAAGAAAATACCATCAGAATATCGACTGATCTGAACATCAAATATACGGCTATGATAATATCCGATTCGTCCACAGTATGGAGAATAAACACTGAATTAATTCCACAACGTAATTTGGTGACGGTTGGTGGAGTTGAAGGAAATCCAGGGCGTGAAACATTGAGCAATTGGTTCAAAATTGACAAGTACGAGGATGCTTACAAACTTGTGTACTGTCCTGGAGTTTGTGAGACCTGTAGACCATTTTGTGGAGACATTGGAATACTTGTTGAAGGTAGCAAAAGGGTTTTGTTTGTCGGTTCTAATCAACCTTTGAAAGTTAAATTTGAATATATAAACTCGGATGATCCCTGGGTTACAACTAATCCAAGTTCCAATCCCAGCATCGCAGACAAACTGACAATCTTACCCTTTATCAAAGTTGTAGTGTGCATAATTTTTATTTGTCACTTGATAAAGGTGGCGTAGAATTAGACCAAAAAGAACTAGGAACAAAAAGAACTAGGAACATGGGCAGAGCTAGAGTACGGAAAGCGGGTTCGGTCGAACCCAGTAGTTTTGGTTTAAACTCTGTATTTGTCTTAAAAAATTTATTATATATGTATAAATTATTAATTTAGAATCCAATACCTTAAGGCGATTAAAATCCCGAACCATAAACTTGAAATCTTTGTTCCGCTTCTGACTAGGAAAAGTGAGGTCATCAATTAATACATTATCTATTTGTGTATGTATTGTAGTTTGGGTTTACTAGGTATGTATATGTCAATTGTAATTGAATATGAGTGGATGTCTCATTGTTTATCTCATTGTAATTGGAAATTCTTAAGTTCCTTAAGCTTCAATTGGGGTATGATTCGTGATTTTAGCGTTGTTTTATGTGATTTGAGGTTTCAACTAAGTTTTTATGATATTTTAGGACTTGTTGGTGTATTGGGTTGAGGTCCCGAGGGCCTCGGGTGAGTTTCGGAGTGGTTATAGATCATTTTTAACTGCTGTTTGTTTTTACAGCAATGTGCAAAATTTCTAATACGCAAAACTGACTTTGGAAGCTTATATATCGAAATCTATAAGGAATATGGAAATTATCAAAACATGAAAGTTTAGCTCCTTGATTTTAGTTTCCAGAATGATAAACCATTCATCATTCGAACATCTGTACGAAGAGTTATGCTCGATTGACTTAAGCTGGTAATGCAGATTTTGGCTACAGCAGTATGCATCGCCAGAAATTTCTGATACACAGGGCTGATTTTGAGAGCTTATATCTCGCAATCTATAAGGAGTTGGGCGATGAGCAAAACATAAACGTTGTATTCCTTTGTATCTAGTTTGCAGAAATTTAAACCATTTGACAGTTGGAGTTGAGTACAAGAAGTTATGGTTGATAATCTATAGGGTGTCGGGGAAGAGTTTTGGAAGAGTTTGATATTTTCAGCATAAGCATGTAATGATCCAAAGGTTCATTTTTAGTTTTAGAGATCGAAATTCGATTTTGAGACTTACGGAATTTTGATAATAAATTATATGAGTGATCTGAAAAGTTTGGTCTAATTTCATCAAGTCGCGATTAGGTTTTTAGCGCGAAACATAAGTTAATTGATAGAGAGCGAAATTGGTATCACATTGAGAAAATGAGCTCTGCATTGAGTTTCGATTGAACAACTAGGTTCGTATTATTATTTGTGACTCATAGGAACAAGAATCGTCAAATTCCGAGTTCGTATGACGGAGCTAGAGGCTTTTTAGTGAAAAACATAATTGTTGGTGCAAGCAAGTACTGGTGTGGACTTTTAGTGATGAAAAATAGACTTTTAGTGACGGAAAAATAGAATTTTAGTGACGGATGGGCAGAAACTTAAGGACCAAAAATTTCGTTTTTGAATTTCTGGAGCACGGTTCTTGGGCGATTTTGAGGATTTCTTTACGATTTCGACTAGGGTAAGTGTCTTATATCCAAAAGTGATTATATTTCATAAATCCATGGTTATATTCATCATTTATTTCGGATTTAAATGGAAGAAATCTAGATTTTTGTAAAACATTTCAAGAACGAAAATTTTAGATTTAGAGTTCGAGTTGTTATCGAAATTTGATAAAATTGGTATGGGTGGACTCGTAATTGAATGGGTTGTTGGATTCCGAGACATGTGCCCCACATGCGATTTTTGAGTTAAATTTAGGATTTTGTTGAAAAATTAGTATTTTCATACGGAATTAATTCCTATAATTAGTATTGACTGAATTGAATTAATTTGGATAGATTTGAGTTGAACGGAGGTCCATTCATGCAAGAAGACAATTTTGGAATATCGGCCTAACTTCAAAAAGGTAAGTATCTTGTCTAACCTTTTGTGTGTGTGTGTTTTGTTTTTTTTTTGGGG
>AWOL01S0047848.1:0-33189 GCA_000715115.1 Nicotiana otophora
AGTTTGGGATTAAAACAAAGTTGGGAGGGGGGTTAAATGGCTATTTTATAAATAGCCAACGTCTATTTTTGACAGCCCAACGGCTATATTATTTTTAAAAAAATAGCCGTTGGGACCGTTTGGCTCGCTAAGGTACCGGATCGGTCCCGGGCCATGGCGGGCTAAACGGTCCCGGGCCTGACGAGCCCAAATCATAGGACCGGCCTACGAGACCGGCCCAGGCCCGCTAAAACCGGGCCAAACGGTCCTGGCCCGTTTGGCCCGCGGTTCCTGGCCTGAACCGGCCCACTTGTCACCCTTAATTGACATCTCATCTAGGATTATAAAGCCAATTACGCTATTTTTATCGGCGTCCGTAATGAAATTCTGACTAATTCAAATTCGCGTTACATAAGACCTGTTAACAGTAAAGAACTCCTTAAAAACAATCTTTTTATTTTTAAGACTTGAATCCGAGTTATCTGGGAGGAATCTTGTCCCTTCTACTAATCTTTGGTGGTTGATATTTGATGAGATAATTCAATAGAAAAGATACAATTTGAACCATGATGAAGTGGTGAACTACGCAAGCTAGATACGTGGATTTGGGACAGAGGACTCGTAATACTCCTTTGATTGATCTAATCTTTTCTTATTCTAATCACGATAATCTCTCATACCCTTCTTTCAATTGGCCCTTTCTTTTTTCTTGATTAAATAATTGAGAAAGGAAAATAACTAATCGATTACTCAGTTGTCAGTTCCATATTCATTCAATAACTTTCTGTTAGGCACCAATTTCATAAATTAGCTAACGGATCTAATATATTTATTGGACTAATTAAAGTTTGATGAAAAACTGACTTCACAAAAGGTATAACTCTCAACGCTCTGGTAGCTCCACTTAATTCACTCTTCTTTGTTAATGGTTAAGTCAGCATTCAAAAGTGAGTAATAATAAGCCACTGCTTATAAATTCAAACAAGTGCCTAAAATTTGGGGTTTCCAGAGGACCAGGTTGGTAGAGATGTCATAGTTAAGTACTCCCACCGTTTACTTTTAGTTGTCAAGTATTCTAAAAATAAATTTTTATTTTTACTGGTCACTTTTCGTATATTAAAAAATATAATAATTTATTTTTCTTATTTTACCCTTAACATTAATTACCCATTCCAAATCATTTTGCCAAATCCATTAATACTATACACCAATTAATATGGGTATCAAGATAAATTTACATTTCATCTATTATTTCTTAAAGGGGTGCAAAATCAATAGTGGACAAGTAAAAGTGAACGGAGGGAATACAATTTTAAGACCCGTAACTAGGGATGTACATATATCGGGTTGGTTTGAATTTTTTAATTACCAAACTAAACCAATGATGTCGGCTTTTTTAATCTATAAATTAAATCAAACCAACAAAGTCGGATTTTTCAATCTCGGTTTTTTTTGAATTTTTCGAGTTTTTTCGGGGTTTTGAATTTTTTTCCGGTAAAATCTTCATAGCACAAAATATGTAACTTATGCTCCAAATATTTCTTTAGTCCTAGTAGGATACAACTATATAATATATTTTTCAAGAAAATAACACAATAATATAAGACGGGTCATGTCATTGCACTAAAATATTCAATAACGAAGATAATAAAATCGTATAAAACAAATATTGCTAATTAATAAGCCATAATAAAAATGACCGTAATCTAAAAGTACTATATAAGTCATGCTAAAATAAGTACATCTAATAAGTACTATTAATTACATGATTAAGCACTAAAACAAATAATCTAACTTATGCATTTTCATTATAAACCATTGCAAACTAAAAATAGATATCCAATGCTATTGCCATTTCTAGTATTGAATTGAATTTATTTTGTTAGCATTTGTATTGATTTGAACTTTATTTGAGTTACTGCATTTATGGGCTATAAAACTTATTAGACCATTCAAGAATGTTAAGTCCAAGCTTGAAATAATACATTCAAAGATAAAACTCTTTAGAAGTTTAAGAATATTTATAAACTACATTATACATTAATGTAACGACCCTATCGGTCGTTTCGCTTTCTAGATCTCCGTTTCCCTAAATAAAACTTTACGTATGTGCTTTTACTGCTTTGTGACTTGCGGGGATGGTTAGCTCGGAATTTGGAAGGGGTCAGGTTGAAATCGGAACACTTGGTTCCCTAAGGTTGGCTAAAAGAGAGCTAAGATTAACTTGAGTCAACGTTTTGAGTAAACAACTTCAGAACCGGAATTTGAAGGTTCTAATAGGTTCGTACAATAATTTTGGATTTGGGCGTATGTTCGAATCAGGTTTTGGATGACCCGGGAGGGTTTCGGCGCTTAATATAGATAGTTGGCACCTTGAAGGTTTTAAAGTTCTTTAAAGTTGGCTTGGAGTAGGTTTTGGTGTTATCAAGGCCCGTTTGGGATTCTGAGCCTCGGAGTAGTTCAGTATGGTGATTTGAGACATGCACGCAAAATTTGGTGTCATTCTGAGTAATTTAGGTATGATTCGGAGCGTTCGGAGCAAGTTGGAAGAACTTTAAGTTCATAAGTTGAATTGATTTAGTTTGGGGTGTGATTCTTAGTTTTGGTATTGTTTTCCGCATTTCGAGGGTTTGAGAAAGTTCGTCTCATGTTTACGTACTTGTTGGTATGTTTGGGCGAGTCCTCGGGGACCATGGGTACCATCCGGGCAATGCACAGATTGAACTTGGACTCAAAAGGGCTGCTGGTGTACCAAATCTAGTGTGCCCGCACCTGCTAGCTTTTGGCCGCAAGTGCGAGCCCGCAAATGCATGCATTTGGCCGCAGAAGCGACCTTTGAACATTTGGCCAATGGTCCGCAGAAGCGAAGAAGCGTGCGCAAAAGCGAAGAAGCGTGCGCAGAAGTGGCCTCGCTTCAGCGATGAAGAGCCGCAGGTGCACGAAGACCGCAGATGCGCTTCGCGTCCGCATAAGCGGTATCCCGTTCGCAGAAGAGGCCAGCACCGGGCCTGAGGAATTTCGCAGAAACTGGCCTAGTTTCGCAGAAGCGGTACCGCATGTGCTGCCCGGGGACCACAGATACGATAATTTTGCTGGGCAGAACCTTCATTTAAGTCGGGACTCAACTATTTTAAGTTCATTTATTGCATTCTTTGGACGATTCTTGGAGCTTTTAGAGAGGGGATTTCACTAGCGATTTGGAGGTTAGTAAATTCTATCAATATGAGTTAAATGCATAGATTATGGATAGATTTTAACATGTAAATTTGTGAAATTTGTGGGTTTAGATGAAAAACCTAAGTTTTGATCAAAATGAGATTTAACCACGAAAATGGATGGAATGGAGTGAAAATTATATATTTGAGTTCGGGAGGTTATGGGTAATAACTTTCTTCAAAAATTTTTAGAATTCGGGCACGTGGGACCGGGGGTGAATTTTAGGAATCTTTCAATTGGGGACGGGTAATCACTCTGATAGTTAGAATATGAACTTTTGAACGTGTATTGATTAATTTATATAATATTTGACTAGATTTGGATTGTTTGGCACTGAGTTGATGCTTTAGAGCGAAATTGTGACCGGAAAGTGAGCCTTGAGACGAGGTAAGTCTCTTGTCTTACCTTGTAAGAGGAAATTTGCCCCATAGGTTATTTAAATTAATGTTTGCTTCTAATTGTGGGGGGCTACGTACGCACGAGAGGACGAGAGTCCGTGCGTAGCTACTATTTATGTTTATGTCCGGGTAGTTTAGGACCCAAATCATGAATTACTTCTAATATTTTCACACTGCTTGTTAATTTAAGTGCCTAAATTATATTAGAACTTGTTAGAGGAATTGTAAAAGATCGAATTACACTTACTTGAATTTTTAGCGGATTACTTGACCGTTAATGGAAATTTTATTACATTGTGTGTTAGCCTTGTTATAATGTTTAAGTCAAATACTTATAAAGTATCCTCTCTTCTTGTGGAGCGAGCCGAACACCTCGGCAGTAGATAGATGCATCTATGGATCGTGCCGCACGTCCCTCGGCAATGTACACGTTATTGTGGATCGGGTCGTACGACCTCAGCATAAATCGTGCTTAATAATACTCAGAGCCTAATCATACTTGATATTATGTTGTGGCTTATGTGGTTACACTTATTAATGACGGGAATTTATTTGAAATTATTAATTTTTGAAAGAATTATTTGCTCGTGTTTGTTAATGTGTTAATATTATCATTTACATAACTCCTGTTTATTTAGAATTTCTATATTCATATTGTTAGCCCATAGTAAGTATCGAAGTCAACCCCTCGTCATTACCTTTTCGAGGTTAGACTAGATACTTACTGGGTACATATTGTTTATGTACTCACGCTACACTTCTGCACTAATCGTGCAGGATCTGAGACAGGCGCATTTGGCGGTCCTACTGGCACGCATCCCAAATATCCGGAGGCCTAATGGTGAGTTGCTTCCTGAGCCGTTCCGCAACACCTAGAGTCTCTCATTTACATTTATTTCTGACTATTTTCATTTCAGGCAATAGCTAGAGTTTTGTATAATCTATTAGTGCTCATACACTTATGACACCAAGTCTTGGCACACACACTAGCAGACATAGGTTTTGGATTATTTTATTGTTATGATTGCACTCAGCTGTTTTCGTGTATTTATTTACAAATTTGTTTTTTTCTTAACCTTTTAAATAATAGAATTTAATTACTTGAAAGCTCATTAAAAGAGAAATAACAAGGATCAAGTCATTATTGGCTTGCCTAGCGGTAACGTGGGGTGTCATCACGGCCCATAGTAGAAATTGGATCGTGACATTACAATAAATATTTAGAGAAACTTTCATAAGTATCACATTTTTAAATAATATATACATATTCCTAGCACCATTAAGCATATATCAAATGAGGCAGCGTAATATTTACATTAGTAGAAACCTAAAAGAAGTTGGTAACCCTTTAATGTCCGAGAATGTTGCAATTTTATCCCAAAAATATCTCCATAAAATTTGGACTTCAATTTTATCTCCTTAAATTTCTTGCCATCATCTTCTAAACACATTCATTGCTCACACATCATTCTCCTCCCGCCCATAAATCACGTTTAATTTTTCTTATATTTTTATTCCAAATCAGCCTCTTAATAAATTGTATAGTATATATTAAGTGTATTGTACATATATATATCCGTCTATTATATATTCATATATACACTCATATCTTCCATTTCCATAATCAAACTCGACACTCAAGTATTATACCTAGCCCAAGTAACTGTTAATCAAATTGCAGATAAAGTACATAATATTGTTTATACCAAAAAATACATGGTATATTTTGTTATTTAATTGTGTTTAGGTATAAAAAATGTGTACTTTGTCTTAAAAATACATGGTATATTCTATTTATTTGACTTTGTTTAGGTATAAAAGTATTATGTATTTTGTCTTAAAATACGTGGTATATTCTATTTTTTAACTGTTCCTAGTATAATAATGGTATGCTAATATTTTATATTTATTTTTGATGTAATGTATTTGGTATAATATTGGTATAATCGTATTCGCAAGCAAAATACTTTGAATAATATTGTTATAGTAATGGAATGTTGATTGATTTAGATAGTGTATGGGAGAATAATGAAGAATGGACTTTCCCTGAGAACACCTATTCGAAGCAAAAATTCAAAGAAGATGACAAGTTTAGATTAACGATGAGAGAGAATGTTGTGATAAATTAATGTGTTTCAGTAGTCCCTTAAATTGTGGTTAGTGTTTACATTTAAAAAATTAAATGCCACGTAAAGAATTCTTAAAAATGCTATAATTATAAATGAATGTGCTCTTTTTAAAATAAAGCAAAAGTAATGTTGTTTATATAAATATTTTTTAAAAAGAGACTAACAATGTTAAAATCTCAAATATATATAATATTTATATGTATAAAATATTTTTAAAAATTGTATAAATGTAATGTCGAGCTGGTTTGGTTCCGGTTTGACTTTTTATAGTTAAAACCAACCCAAATCAATTATAGTCGGATTTGTTTTTCTAATACCAAACCAAATCAAACTAAATCACATCAGAATTTTTTCCGCTTTGACTCGAATTATCGGTTTGATACGGTTTATCAGTTTTCTTTGTACACCTCCACATATAACATACATGGGAAAGAAGTTAGCCACCTGCAACATTAGTGCTACTGCCAATGAAACAAGGATGTTTGTTGTCACCTATGTTGTTCAAATCCTCTAAAAAGATTGCCGTATTTGTGTTGGATCCTCCAAGAATACAAAATGTTTGGAGGATCCGATATGCGAACAAGACAGTACTTCGGTCGGCAGAATCCACCTATTGCTGCTGCTGCCGATTATTGCAGTCCTGTGACCTAGTACAATAGGCCAAATGGAGTTTTAGTATTCTTTTTAAAGGTTAGTAAGCGAGTAAATAATACTCCTATGTGATTGAAGGGTCCATATAGGTCAAAACCGTCTAAAAAATGGCACTTTTGAGTATACGGCTTTCCCTTTGGATTCTATCTCAACAGTTAAAGCAGGCCAAAGTCTTCTTGTTACGACATATTCTCCAGTCAAACAATCAACAACAGACAGCGGTGACTTCAATGAAACTAAATCAACATTTTTAAAACCCAATAAACTATATAAGTTTATGTATACCATTCCTCCATCTTCAAAGCCCTTTAAACCAGTGACTACTAGTCAGCCATGGCGCAAGAAAATGGTGAACTCCATGTAGTTTTCATTCCATACTTGACACCAAGTCATATGATCCCTTTAGTTGATACAGCTAGACTTTTTGCTAGCCATGGTGTCAAAGTTAGTATTATCACCACCCCCTACAACGCCCTCCTTTTCGAGTCCTCTATCGATTATGTCATCAATTTAGGCCACAAAATCTTTGTCCACAAACTCAAGTTCCCATCAGCTGAAGTAGGCATACCCGAAGGGATTGAGAACTTCAGTGCAGCCACTACAACGGAAATGGCTACGGGTGTATTTATGGGTATTGCTTTGCTGCAAAAACCCATGGAAGATCTTATCTTTGAGCTTCGTCCTCATTGCATTGTTTCAGACCTGTTCTTTCCGTGGACTATGGATGTAGCTGAACAACTGAAGATACCTAGACTAATGTTTTATCCGACAAATGTTATGTTCCATTGTGTGGAACATTGTTTGAAGTTGTATACCCCTTATGAGACGGTAAGTTCAGATTTGGAAAGTTTCTTGGTTCCGGGTTTACCAGATAAGATCGATATGAAAAGATCTCAACTACCAGATGATGTGAAAACCAAACCTGAAGGACCATACTGGGATTTGATGAAGAGAATTAAAGAATCAGAACCTCGGAGCTATGCCATGATTCATGACACTATCTATGATCTAGAGCCTAGTTATGCTGAGCTTTATCAGAAAATCAAAGGTAAGAAACCATGGCTTATTGGTCCTTTGTTTCATTTTTCAAAGAGAGAAGAGGCAATTAGCAAATCAAGAAACACTGCAGTTCAAAAGCGACACAGCAGCCTAAGTTGGCTTGATTCTCAAAAACAAAACTCAGTTGTGTACATTTGTTTTGGAAGTATGGGGAGGTTTTCTGATGCTCAGCTCACTGAAATTGCCTTGGCTCTTGAGGCCTCAGATTCGTCGTTTCTTTGGGTGGTGAGAAAGGGAGACAACACCCAAGAAAACGAGCAAGAAAGCTGGCTGCCAATTGGCTTTGAACAAAAGATGCTTACAAACAACAAAGGTTTGATAGTCAGAGGTTGGGTGCCACAGCTGAAGATTTTGAACCATCCAGCAACTGGAGCGTTCATGACTCACTGTGGCTGGAATTCCACTTTGGAATCTCTCACGGCCGGAGTGCCAATGCTTACATGGCCCTTGTTTGCAGAGCAGTTTTACAATGAGAAGCTGGTGGAGCTTCTTGGATGTGGGGTTGGGGTTGGGGCAGAGGTGTGGCACTTTACCTTTGACATAAAGGATACAATTGTCAACAAGGAAAAGATAGAGGAGAGCATGAAAATGTTAATGAGCACCTCCATGGAAAGTGAAAAGATCAGAAGTAGAGCAAAAGACATTGAAGCAATGGTTAAGAGGGCTGTAGAAGAAGGTGGCTCATCTTATAATCATCTAACAGCAGTAATACATGAGCTCAAGTGTCATGCTTTTGGCACATTGGGAAAGTAATCCAAAGTTTAATGTTCTGACCTCTCCTAAATTTTTCCAAAATATGCATCAAGGATGCTGACCTCGCTTGTATCACAAGACAGAATACGAGGAAAACGAAATAGCATGTTATGTTTCAAGCAATATTTTATAGATGACAAAATCTCAAGTGTTACGCAATACTTCCCCATGTCACGAATATAGCTATTAACAAAAGTGAGTTGCATTTAAATAGGGGATATAGTTGCAGTTCGTTCTAAGCCTTTAACCTTTCAAGATCACTATTGTTTTCCATTTTTGAGACAGCAGGGTACGTGATAAAACTGGAAGAAAACTCAGTTACCTGAGAGAGAAGTTTATCATCTTTTGGCCATTGGTCCTATATAAACAAATAGCGACCAGTAGATTGCTTTTTTGCTTTCACACAATCAGCAACTGACAGTTAGTCAGAACAGAAAAACAGAGCCTTTGTCGAAGGAATTGCAAGTAAAACCAGAAACAATAGACCAACCATGCTGTCAAAATTACAGATTGCATGCATGTTGCATACTGACTATATTCATTGTTGAATCATAAAGAAGAAAAGCACCATTTTAGCCACATGGCCACTATGTCCATAAGGACTAGCAATGTCACATAATTATATAGTTCAAAACAACTAATGTCAGATAAGAGCTGGATACTGCTTGGCTTGCTGCCTCACTCGTCTCTTGTACTCAGCAGTATCCTGCAAAAGCAAGGTCACATATTGTAATGGCAAGCTAAATAGGGATTTATATGGTTCACTCCAATATCGCATTTACAATGCACCATATTCTCTGAATGGAAACTGACAGTTAATTTTCTTCTTCATAATTTCAATAAAATTTGGAAGCAATTAATTGTCATTTGGAATCCCTTCTACAATCCAACAGTATCTCAAACATTTTTTTTATGGAATTCAAACACTCTAAAAATTAATTTTTATCTAGGCATCTATGTACATAATTCGGAATTGAAAGCTATTATGGTAAAAGGTAGGTTTCAATAATCAAAATGTCAGCTTAATTTAATTTTTTTCTTAATAAAAGGTCAATGAAATACACGTCAAGCTTGAGTAGACTACCTGCATGTATAGCTGATAACCATCAGTTTGTGCTGGATCATTAGGATTTGGCTGGTCAAGCAAATCTTGGATACCCACCAAAATTTGCTTAACTGTAATGGCAGGCCTCCACCCCTGAAAAAGGTTATAGCCAACACAAGAATCAAATGGAAGCTGTTATACCAAACAAGACTGACAAAGTAACACAACAGCAATGACAAGAACTTACACTGTCCTCATTGAGAATAGACAGGCATACTGTTCCTGATGGATAGATATTAGGATGAAAGAAACCTTGAGGGAACTTGCACTTGGGTGGTTTGCTAGGGTAGTCTTCACTGAAGTGCATTGTTATTGGATAGAAGCCGCCCTCCCAGTCAGTCTGTGCCAGTTACAACATTGCATATCATTATTGCTCAGGCTTGTAAATTGTGTTCGGCGGTAAAACCTAAATGACCTAACTATGACTAAAACCATAAACTTCCCTTTTTTTTTAATAAGGATAAACCACCCAAAAGCTTCTAGAACTTGAAAGTTGTAGCAGATGGGAGCATCTTTCGGAACTCAAGATGTGTGAGAGAGAGAGAGATTCACATATGCAATGTGCAAAAGATTGCCGCATGATTGTTAACTGCAAGTCACTAACCGAACTAAGACCAAGCATTTTCTCTTTGTGATCAAGTAAAGAATACACATATGGCGGAGTTAACTAAAAGCAAGCATTTCAACACAGCATCCTCTCACTTTTATGCAATTAATATATACTAAAGCTATTAGTACAAACCTTATTGGTACTGGGAAAATGGTCTTCTGCATTCTTGCAAAGTTCATGTTCTTCTTACGTTTTATGCTATAATCCAGGGAAAATGCAGACTTACCTTACCAGGCTGTGTGAGTAACTATCTCACTTTGTTTAGCACAATGTAAAAACTTCTTCGCTGCCCTCTCAATACCAAAATGCAAATGCTATTCCAAGGACTTAAGTGACTCCCAAAAAGTAATTGTAAATTTATTTCAGGTCTACAGCTGGCAACGCCATTCATACAATCACTAAGTACAACCTTTATGAATAATTCAGTAAGATGAATTTTATGAACGCCATCGAAGGCTCTTATAGACTTTAGATAATCCAAGAGTGACCTATTTGTTGCCTAATTTGTAGATGCGCCATTAGACTACATAATGTTTCAGTTAAGGGATCAAGATTTTCTTCATTTCAAACATCATGAAGTCTAATTTCTCACTCATTCATAGACTCCCAAAGAGTCCGTTCAGGTTCATATTGTTATTTTTTAATGCGTGGCACTTTATAATTCAACCCCCTAAGGTTATTTGTTTTCCAATGCAATATTTGTTCCTTTTTTTTTCCATGGAAAATCTAACATCTTCAACCATGGGAAAAAAGATATTTTCCTGGATTATGGATTAGGATACATAAAAGGCATTTGCAAGTTGCTCCAAGTAGTTGTTATGATCAAGCTGAAACCTTATATTTTTAAAATCTTATAAAAGGAACTGTAATTTTATTGATCATCAATAGATTGGAGTTTTATTTCTTCTTTCCAGAGAGAATACTTTCCACTTGTGGACGAAATTAAGCTTAATCCAAAATCATGAAAAGAAAGTGTATGCTACAACTATTTTCATCCAACCAAATGCAACGTAGATCTCTCAAATCTACTTCCTAGTTCCCACCCCAATTACCAAATTCTCTTCACTTCTATTTAATTCTTTGCTTTAATGGTCTATTCAGTGAAGTAAATCAAAAGAAAACTAAGTAAGTCACAACCAATATAATTGAACACTTCCCATAATGGCTGTGAAATATATCCAAACTGATGTACTGATTAAACTCCACAATCTTTTCTTCATATTAATGTGGAATCAATTAACATCCTCATCAACGTACAAAAAAAGGATTAATTATAGTGCAAAACCACTAATTTTTAGATACCAAAGCAAGCAAGCAACGAAAAAAAAGGCTAAGTAGAAACTAGACAGATTCCAGTCTAAACAATCCCAATCATAGACGAGGAGAGGATGATTTTTGGCACAATGGTAGTGCTGTTGATGACTTGTAGATCACATGTTTGATGCAAGATGTGGAAACCTATTTCTTAAATGCAAGAGAAAGGCTAGGCACAACAAACACTCCGTCTCCACCCGAAGAAAACTTATCCACCACCCAATGTTTGGACGAAACCAATCACGATTAACTACTATGTATACCACATCTCAATTCTCAATGTATCACGAGTAGCAAAGCCAAAATTTTCACTAAAGGGAGTCAAAATTTTAAAAAATAAATACAGGAAGAAGCCAAGTGATTCAATATATACATAACAAATAGTTTTTACCTATCTAAACAGTCTGTATGTGGCTCCGCCAATCACTTAACCGTGATAAATTAATGTGTTTCATGCAAACACCGGGAGTTTTATGGACAAGGAATGGGGATTTTCCAAGAAACAAATTTCAAAAAAATCATCAGAATATTCTAGCTTTCCATTTTTAATACTACTAAAACATGTCCAGAAAAATTACAAAAAAAAAGGAGAAAATTCGTGAAGAAAGAAAGAAAATTTACTTACCCCGGTTTTACCAGGGATAGAACAATGCCACACCATCAAATTGACAGACCCATCTGGACCTGTTTCCGGCTTAGCCACAAAACCCTAAAAAAAGAAAAGAAGAGACTCAGCAAATTAACAGAAACCTTAGAACCCATTATTGTTTATCAATAAACCTACAAAAATTAGTAATTAAAAAAAAATTGAAAGGAAGAGAGTATAAATAACGAGTAGAAAAGGACGTACATGTGGGTGATTCTTACGCCATGCTTTGCGTTCCTCAGCAAGACGACCACGCGCAATTCCGCCTGACATGTTTGTTTGCCCCCTTTTCCTCTCTCTCTATATATCTGTAGAAATGTTAGAATGATGAAATCAAGAACTGCGCAGGAGCAAAAGGGAAAATGAAAGGGTTTTTCTACTCTGTGTGTAAATTCAAAGTGATTTACATAACGTAATGTAATCCGACTTGGATTTAATAAATGAATTGCTTATTCCACTACTTCAAATAGTAGGTATCATCTTGACCTTATTGGGCACTAGTGCATTTCGCCGATTTATTTTTTGCCTGCAAATTTTTTAATTAGAATAGAAAGTACTTTCACTTTCTATAAATGTGTTTGCATATAGATAGATCTTTATGTATTTTAATGTTGACTTCTGTACCATTTTATGTAAAACTATCACTTTCTTGAGATTCAATAAAGTTATTTTTGAGCACATTTTTAAAAAGTACTCTTTAAATATTTGTACATTCAAATTTTCTTAGATAGTTATTAGTATTTTTTATAATTCTTTCTTATTTTTTAAATAATGCATGAAGTAGTAAAAGAGAAAGGATAAATAAAGTAATTAAAACCTACCATATATGAAACAAAGTAAATGAAATATTCTTCTGAAATTAAGCTCTGATTCGGCGGAATATTTCCTTTCCTTTCTTTTTCTTGTAATTTTTCTATTTCTCTTTCCTTTTCCATTTGTTTTGTTTTCATTTTCCTTTTCCTCCCCCTATCTCTTCCTAATTTTATGCAAAATTCCCAAAAATCAGTTTGTGCTTCAACGGGGGAAAAAAAAAAAGGAGAGATAGCAAGACAAAAATTACATTCACACTAGGGTCAATTAATTTTGTGGCTCTTTACAAACTTGTTTTTAATTTTATGATCCTACCTTTTTTATTATACATGTGAGATTAGCTTTTAGACGTAAGAGATATGTCTTTTACACATAAAAGATCTAAAAAGTTTATTTTCTTAATTTTAAAATTGTAAAAGGACATGATGTATGATGGTAGGCTATAATCTCATGTTTTAGTCGATTATTACATTCCAATTTACTGCACTTTAGTTGAGTTTGAGCTTTAATCGCTAGTGTTTTGCACTAATTGTGTGTTTTATACCTTGTAGGAGTGATTCCGAGCTATGTAGATGTTACAGAATAAATTCAAGTGATTTGGAGCTTTGAAATCTGAGTAAAGGCCCAAGGAATTAAGCTGGGATCATGTTCGGGGATCAACGGATGATAGTTAAGAACGAACGAAGAATCGAACAGGCATATTACGCAATGTCTAGTAAAATGCATATAACTCTTTGCTCGGAACTCCGTTTGGGCTCCACAATATATTTTTGAAAAGCTAATTCAAATGGCTACAACTTTTTTGTTTTACAGTTTTTCAAATTCTCAACAGATCAGGGTGAACAGTGAACGGAAAGTGCGCACCCACGCACTGACCGCGCATATGGGGCAGAACAGTGTGAAAAGTGCGCGGACACACTTCCAGGTGCGCGGCCGCGCACGTCTAACTCTGTAAAAGTATCCTTTTTCGCGTAGGAGAAGGTGTATTTGTTTGGGCCCGACCCTACTTGGTGTGTGTGTGTGTGTATATATATATATATATATATAGAAAAACTGTATTTTGAGGACTTTTGACATAATTTAGACCTAAGGAAGCTAAGGAGGAGTGGGAGAAGCTAGAGCACAAGGACTTCACCATTCATCCTCACTCAAGACAAGGTTTGGGATGTTTTATGTTTTTCTTTGACTTAAACTTAATTGTGATAAATTTTTCCATATCCATGGAGTAATTCTTCCTTAGGGATTGATGAATTTGGTGTTTTGAGAATTGTTTCTAAATATTAATTCTAGTTTTATGTATTGAAATGTTTTGGGTATTTTTATTGTTGTATATATATTCACTTGTTTATGTAATCGAAAGAGACATAATTTGTGATGTGTTGCATTATCTTATTGGTTGAATTCATTGATTCTTGTTAGTAATCGAAAGAGGCTAGTTGAATTAGTGTTTAGACCTAGTTAGGAGGATAATCGAAAGAGGTTCTCCTAAGGATCATTCCACTATGAATTCTTGTATATATTCACCAAGCTTAACTTAGTTCATATCGTAAGGTTGAGACTTAATCGAGAGAGGAGTTTCTACTGAATGTTTGAACATAATAGAGTGAATTCGAGAGACTCACTTGAATCATAGAAGTGAAGTAACTAGAGTTAATTTTCAAACAAGTATCTTACACATATCCAATCAACCCCTATTTTCTCTCTTTGATATCTTCTTGCTTACTTTTGTTGCGATTATCATTAGCCAATAATTTAGACTTTTAATAAATTTTAGTTTTAAATCACACGACTCTAAATTGTTGATAATCTTGGATAGTAATTAAAACTAGAAACTACGAAAACATTGTTTAAATCCAATCCATGTGGATACGATATTTTCTATGCTATATTCGACTAGCGACTATAATTTTATGTTGTATTTTTAGCTCGTCAAATTTTGTCGTCGTTGCCGGGGATTGGCAATTAATAGCGTTTGGAATAGTTTGTAGTGCTAATTCAGGAATTAGTTTTAAATTTTTCACTTTTATTTTTATTTTTAGTTTTGTTTTGTTAACTTCTCTTCAAGATTTCTTTTGTTGAAGAAATCTTGAAGAGCATATTCTTGTTATTGAACTTTAAATATTGTGAAGATAGAGTACAACCAGCCTAAGAAAACGGTCGAAGAGTTAGTAGTTGAATATTATTAGTGGTCTGCTATGTGTTTTAAATGCGATGAAAATCATCTATGGGTTGACTGTCAAGCAGGTATGTATTCCTCCTATGTTTTGTATTTTGAACAGTCTCACTCTGTTTCTAGTCCATACAGATATGAGGATTTATATGGGCACAATCTTGACTTTGGTTGGGATAAATACCCTTATTATAACTGGAATGGAAGCGAAGTGAGACGACCACCTCAAGGGGAGAATGGTAGTTTGGAAGAGCTTGTGTATAAGTTCATAAATAAGCCGGTAGAGAGATTTACACAAGATGATGAAGCCATGAACAACCTAACAATGCAAGAAAGTCAAATAATAAGTACACTTTCAGAAAGCTCATTGCGTTGTGATGGTGAATATATGGAGGAGATACCCTGTGAGAATGGGCCTACCCAAGAGGATGAGCATCCACAGAGAGAGTTTTTCACTGTTCATGATGACTCAGATTCAACTGAGATGATTGAGAATAAGGTTGTGGTAGACTGTGAAGTAAAGGATAAAGAGTTCAAACCCCTATCCGCCGTTCCACATTTGCAACATTTGGTAGAAGAGAATGAGAAACAAATGGTCTTGGACATACCGGAAGAATATTCACGTGACCTTTCTTATTCTAACCTTGATCATGTGAATTTTATTTTTGGGAATTTATAGGAATATGTATGGATTGATCCTGTAAAAGAATGCAGAAATAAGTTAAGGATGATCCTGAGCGAGCAATTCACTGCTCAAGATGAGGACAAGAAAGAAAGAAAAGAGAGGGTCTTGCAAGTATCCTTAGAAGAATTGGGCTTAATGAGCTCCATAAAGAATTCCAAGGAGCGAAAATGAGGAATGAACTCAGAATTAGGGGTGAAGTTCATAAGTTCTCGAAAAAGAAGAAAATTCAGGGGAGTTTCCTTTACCTTATACTTTTTAATTGTGCGTCATAGGGACATGACACAATTTAAAGTGTGAGGTAGGGAGATATTTGTACGTTGTATGTATATGTATTTTAGTTTTGTTAATTTTAGTAGTTAGAGATAGAAAAAATTGAAAAAATCATTAAACTTTTAAAATTTTCGACTTTTCCCGACGATGGATATCATTCGACAGGTTTCTTGAGGGAATTAAGTCGAAAGAAAAAGACAAAAAGTTTTTCTTTTGTAGTTAGTGTATTAATTCTCCCTTGGTTTTTCTTTGTGCCGCGGTTCTTTTTCAAGGGTTTTGTTTGAACCGGGTGTAGTTAATTTTTATTTTTGTTAGAAGTAGAAAACCTCGTGCTATAGTTTGAAATGAAAGCAATATCTCTTGACTTTGTTATGCCTTGAGAATAGTAAGTGCGTTAGTTGTGACGCTTAGGCTCAGTTTTTGACTCTTGTGTAAGTACCTTAAATTGTATGATCTTAACGTTGCTTAACTGCTTTGACTAGAGTTTCTTGATAGTCTGATATTGAGTGAGTTATGTGCCATGTGTGTGTGAGATTTTTGTGTTATTATGTGCATTACATTTGATGTCTAGAATTTGCCTCGTGTGTTTACAAAGCGAAATGGTAGTTTTGTTCAGTCTAGGAAGTGATATAGGCATTTCTTTGTTGAGCCAGTGATATGCTTTTACCACCTAATTGTTATGTATCTTAGTTAACTCCTTTGTGCCTGTAATCCTTTTTTTTGACAACCACATTACAAGCCTTACATAATTGTTTGAATTGACAATCTATTTGAACCATTTACCTCTCGTGAGCACTTAAAATGGTATGAACTTTGTAAAAGTTGAAGTGTGAGGTGGTTGATTGTCTTTTGAGTGGAACTAATAAAATATGGAGAAAGGTGCATTTGTTTTGAAAAAAATAAGAACCACTTCAATTGAAAAAGAAAAAAATAAAAATTTATGTAGTTGTATGATTGTGAAAAATAATCTTTGATAAGTGGTAACTCTTGATGTATTTGTGTTTAAAAAAGTTGGGAGTAAATGTATATTGATGTGAATGTGGAGTATTGGTGTGACATAAGTGTGGGGTTTTGAATGTTAAAGTGTATGTATTAAAGTGCTTAGTGAGGTGTCACGACCCAATTTTCCATCCGTTTGGGTATAGTGATGGCACCTAGTCTTAGGGACTAGGTAAGCCTAACAATAATTAAAACAACAACAATATTTAAATATAATCTCTTAAAAATTCTCAAAACCGGTAGTACAAGTCATAAGCTCTACAGAGTATTTGCTAGAAAACTCCTAAATACAACTGTCCAGAAATAAGAATAAACAGTGCAAAACGAAAAGTTGAAGGTGACTCCGAAGCCTGCGAATGCAGCGGTAGGTTTACCTTGAGTCTCTGCAGCAACAGTCCACACAGCTAGCTAACGAACAATTACATTGATCTGCATAAAAATAAATGTACAGAAGAGTAGCATGAGCAACAGAAGTATGATGTCTACAAAAAGACTATGCAACATGGCTCACAATACAGTAATGGCAATAAGTAAGGAAACAACAAGTATCAGCGAAATATCATGAAAATGACACAAAGAGGAGAATGGAACACAACCTAAGTCCGGAATCACAAATACAGCAAGGACAAATAATAACTCAGCAACTTCAACCGCTCTTACATCAGGTTTCAGTCAGCAACTCCATGAGGTACCGAACCTCGGACAAATCACAACTTACAGGTCTCAATACCTGAACTCTAACACTTGGCATCATGTGCCCTCATAGCATCTCATAACCGCACTGACAACTCACGTGCCAATAGAGTTATTCTCACATAGAAGGCAAGTAAACAAGGGTGAGCATTTATGCTCAAAAATATCAAGAGCACCTCTTATCCGATAAGAGTGCTTAACTATGTGTACGCTTGTGCAAGTGTACTACCATGGTCCATATCAGCAATTAAGCATAAGAAAAAAGAACGGACATCACGTAGAATATTTTCTCACAGCTTTCACAAGATAAAGCTCACACAGGTACGTATACTACTATACAAATATCAACAACAAGAATGCCCCCAGGCCACAAATCATCACAAATCACCCCCTGACACAGCCCATATTGTCTCGCCACGTGTACAATAGTAACATAAATGCCCGTCTTGTCTCGCCACATATGCATAACAATGTTCCCACCTTGTCTCGCCACATGTGCAACCCACATACACACACACACACACACACACACACACACACACACACACGCACACACACACACACACATATATATATATATATATATATCTCCCCCGCCTTGTCACGCCGCATGTGAAATATCAATGGTAACAATAGCACGGTAGAAACCTCATGCAACCCCATAATAACAACCGTACGGTAGAAACCTCGTGCATCACCACAACAAGTACAACAACAATAATGACAATAATACAAAGTACGACAAGTAAATCAACTCAAGAACTTTAATTCACAAAAAAACGGTAGAACCAATTCACAAGGAATAACCACAGTAAAGAATGCTAGGCATAAAGAGAACATCTCAACAAAGGGAAAACTAATGTGTAGCAACGATCCCACAATATACACTTCAACCATAGGGAAGCTAACACAAATAAAAAAAATGCCAAATAAAACAAGTCGACTAAGATATAGGGTATCTAAACTTCTTTTAAGGTTGAGGAAATTACAAAGGATATTCAACAATTCAATTAAGGATAAACAGCGAAAAAATAATCATAACCTCAATTAAGACTGAATAATTATAGGATGAAATAATATAAATTCCAAATAAAGATAAGCAGTTATGAAAAGATAGCATGGCTATAAAAGAGATAGCAGTTTCAGTTAAGGCACATATAAATCAAGTAACAATAATAGTGGATCATGAAATAATTGATTCTAATTAAGCAGGTAGATGTGAATCTAGTAATTAAGATATATAATCATAACAAAAACAACTGCATATTCAATGAAAACAAGGACCTAAGAACCCTAAAAGGCCAACTTCCCACAAATAAGTCCGTGCACGCACTCATCACCTCGTGTACACGGACTACAATCAACATAAAAGACTCAAATCCTAAGGGGAAGTCCCCCACACAAGGTTAGACAAGATATTACTTCGAACCAAGCTCAAACAATCGGTCACAATGCCTTTTCCATAAATATCCGGCTCTGAATGGCCCAAATCTAGCCAGACACAATTGCATAATATGAATACAACAATAATAGACTCATCTAATCAATGAAATCAATATTTTAACAAAAATTCCGAAATTCTCCCTAAAAAGTCAACCCGGTCCCACAACTCGAAATCAGGTAAAAATCACAAAATACGAACACCAATTCACTCACGAGTCCAACCATATAAGAATTACTCAAAACCGACCACAAATCCCCCTTCAAAACTAAAAATCTTTATTGAAGAAGTTCTTCCAATTTTTCCCCATTTCAACCCCAAAAAATCCGAAATTAAATGGAGAAACAACAATAGATTAATGCAATAAAACCAAATTCGAGTAAGAAATCGTTACCCACAAGATTCCTCTAAACATCCCTCAAAGAATCGCCTTCTCCCGAGCTAAAAATAAAAAATGGAGTGAAAAATGAACTAACCCTCGATTCCAACCCTTTTCTGCCCAGCGATCCTCGCACATGCGGTCATTTCTCACACATGCGCCTACCGCACATGCGGTCTAACCAGTTGCACCTGCGGAAGTCACTAACTCCCACAGCCTCCGCACCTGCGAGCCTTCTGCGCATCCACGGGCATCGCAGATGCGGAACTTCCTCGCACCTGCGACCATCGCACCTGCGCCCAAGGTCCGCAGGTGCGATTACACAAGAACTCAGACCTCCCCAAAACCATGGAAATCATCCGCAACTCGTCCGAAAAATACCCGGGGCCCCGTCCAAACATACCAACAAGTTCTATACCCTAACACGGATCCGCTCGAGGTCTCAAATCACATCAAACAACATTAAAACTACGAATCGCACCATGAATCGAATTATAATTTTTTAAATCTTTCAACTTCTAAAACCTGTGCCGAAACCCATCAAATTAACACGGAATGACGTCAAATTTTGCAGGCAAGTCCCAAATAATATAACGGAGTTGTTCCAACTCTCGGAATCGCATTTCGACCCCGACATCAAAAAGTCCACTTCCGGTCCAAATCTCCAAAAAATCGCCTTTCGCCATTTCAAGCCTAAATCAGCTGCAGACCTCGAATTTACAATCCGGACACGCTCCTAAGCCCAAACTCACCTAACAGAGCTAATGGATCTGACGGAAATCCATTTCGGAGTCGTCTTCACATAGTTCCGACTACGGTCGAAATCCTAAGACTTAAGCTTCCGTTTTAGAGACTAAGTGTCCCAAATCACTCTGAAACATCCGGTAATCGAATTCAACCATGCACGCAAGTCAATACAAATAATATGAAGCTGCCCAGTGTCTTATGCTGCCGTACGGGACTTAAATTCTCAAAACGACCGTCCGGGTCGTTACATCCTTCCCCTCTTAAACAAACGTTCGTCCTCGAACGTGCTAAGAATCACCTCGAAGTCATGAAATCACTGAAAGTACATACCCAACATACGCTCGTGGGGGACCCTACGTCACCCCAATCCACATAAGCCTGACGACACCATCCCAACTGTAATTTATCCTTAGATTCAAAATTCTCACCTTCCATTTATCTTCAAAAGACCCGATTCTAAATCTATAATCGGTATCAGTCTCAACCAGCTGTAACAACTCATGCCTACATCCACAAGGTACGACCAAACAACAAGACACACCATATATATAAGCCCATAATAACATTTCTGATCATATTAGCTGCCCGAAATCAAAACCAGCACCGATAATTAGACCCACATCCGTTAACAACCCGCTTCAAACCTCCACAATGCTGACAATGATGCAAGAAACACGAAGACCTCATAACTATACACCCAAATCAACAAGTCACAACTCACACCACCGGGCACACACCCCGCAAGCCAAAACTCCAGAAGCACATGACGAAATTGACTAACTACGTAAAGAGAAACACATAAGATAAATATCAAACAAGCCCGATAGGCACAACTTTCTAACAATACCCTATTACGAATCAATTCAAAAGGAAAAATCAAAGTACATGAACAAATCATAAGGATCTCATCCTGGTATCACCCTCCACCGCGGCACGTAGCCCGGCTCAAACATATCAAATCACATGGAGTCGCGAGGGTCTCGCCCTCAACTCTGAATCACAAGTTGAATACACAACATACCAATGGAAATCTTCTACTAACTCAATTCTACCAATAAAATTTCAACACTTGTTAAACTCTCCCCCTGGTAGAGTATCAAATCACAAATTATAACCAATTTACTCAGGAATCATATCAAACCTACCATAATGGACAACGTGAATTCACTTATAGTCTCGTAACTTTCAATAATGAATAGAAACAAATGATAGACACGGTTATCACTCATAGAATCTCCCCAATGGGGTAAACATCTAAAAATAATACTAAATCATAAACTCACCCATAGGTGGGACAACAAGTAGGGGAACTCGCCCCGATAAGCATGACCGAATCAAAATACGAACGGTGCCCCTCTGTAACAAATCAAAAGCATACATGTATGACATCATCTGGCGCAGTGGACTCAAGCCTACTATATGAAACATATCAACTGGTCGGGCCTTCCCCTCGTGGGAGCCCTCTACTAGCCTGAATACTCCGCTGTGACACACCTATCCGGAGTCTAGGACAATCTCTCACCCTGTGGCTGGTATCTCTACACTCGAAGCAACCTCTCTGCTGATGTGGTTGTGGGAACTGTGCGGTACGGGTACTCTGAGACCCATGAGCACCTAAAACACTGTACGAAGCCTGAAGTGCAAACTGAACTGGCTGACCCATAAAACCTCTACCATGTAGTACCCTGCCTCCAAAATAAGGACCAGTAGATCTCTCCGGTCTACGAGGCCTCCTCACCTCCCTGTCCTCTCTCTCCTGATCTCGCCTATACTCTCTCTCATGGCCCCGCATGTCCTCTTCCTCCTGATCCCACATGCCCTTTACACGGCGAGCGATCCCTACCACTTTTTGAAATGAAACATCTGACTCTAACTCCCGAGCCATGCTGAACCGAATATCATGCCTCGGTCCCTCAATAAATCGGCGGACACGCTCTCTAACTGTGGAGACCAAAGCAGGAGCATGCCTGGCCAAATCACTGAATCTCACGGCATACTCTGACACTGACATAGTGCCCTGGCGTAGCTGCTCAAACTCCGCACGCCATATATCTCGAAGGGACTGAGGTGCAAACTCTTTCAGGAATATCTCTGAAAACTGAACCCATGTAAGTGAAGCTAACTCGGCTGTGCTACCCAACTTATATGCCCGCCACCACTGGTAAGACGCTCCCCTGAGCTGGAATATAGTAAAAGCAACCTCGCTCGTCTCCACAATACCCATAGTACGGAGAATGCGGCGACACTCTTCCAAAAAATTCTTTGCACTCTCTGAAGCCAAACCACTGAATATAGGATGGTCATATTTCTTGAACCGTGCAAATCTAAGTTGCTCTTCCTCAGATGCTACTGCCCTGACCACGGGCTGAACTGGAACTACAGGCTGTGTCGCCATGACACCTGGAACCTGACCAATATGAACTCGCTGCTCTAGGGTGTGGGTTGCGGGAGTCTGGGTTCCTCCCCCAGTCTGTGAAGTAGTTAGTGCAACCGGAATCAACCCCGCCTGAGCCAATGTACCAAACATACTCAGGAACTGTGCTAAGGTCTCCTGAAGTTCGAGGGTAATAATAGACGCATCCGGTACCTGCTCCCTAGCTGGAACTACTGGCGGCTCCTCAACTGCTGCTCTGGTAGGTGCTCTGGCTGCGACACTTACTCATCGTCGGCCTCTGCCTCTGCCTCTAGCGATACTTACTCCGGGAGAAGCGTCGTCTATAACTGTAGCTCGTGTCCTCACCATCTGTCAGAGAATAAAATGATAAAAAGTTCAAACTCCGAGATCAATAAGCTCGCACGATAGGAATGAAAGAAGTGAGATTGTCCTAATAGTTCTGTAGTCTCTCGAAGATAAGTATAAACGTCTCCGTACCGATCCGCAAGACTCTACTAAACTCGCTTATGACTCGTAGCACCTATGAACCTAAAGCTCTGATACAAACTTGTCACGACCCAATTTTCCCTCCGTTTGGGTATCGTAATGGCACCTAGTCTTAGGGACTAGGTAAGTCTAACAATAATTAAAACAACAATATTATTTAAATAGAATCTCTTAAAAATTCCCAAAACTGGTAGTACAAGTCATAAGCTCTACAGAGTGTTTACTAGAAAACTCCTAAAAATAATTGTCCAAAAATAAGAATAAACAGTGCAAAACAAAAAGTTGAAGGTGACTCCGAAGCCTGCGAACGTATCGGCAGGTCTACCTTGAGTCTCCGCAGCAACAGTCCACACAGCTAGCTAACGGACAATTACCTAGATCTGCACAAAAAATATGTGCAGAAGAGTAGCATAAGCAACAAAAGTATGATGTCTACATAAAGACTATGCAATATGGCTCACAGTACAGTAATGAAAATAAAGAAGGAAACAACAAATATCAGCGGAATATCATGAAAATGACACAGAAAGGCGAATGGAACACAACCTAAGTTCGGAATCACAAATACAACAAGGACAAATAATAACTCAGCAACTACAACCGCTCTTACATCAGGTTTTAGTTAGCAACTCCACGAGGTACCGAACCTCGGACAAATCACAACTTACAGGTCTCAATACCTGAACTCTAACACTTGGCATCATGTGCCCTCATAACATCTCATAACCGCACTGACGAATCACGTGCCAATAGAGTCATTCTCACATAGAAGACAAGTAAACAAGGGTGAGCATCTATACTAAAAAATATCAAGAGTACCTCTTATCCGATAAATTGCTTAACTACGTGTATGCTTTTGCAAGTGTACTACCATGGTCCATATAAGCAATTAAGCATAAGGGAAAAGAACAGACATCACGTAGAATATTTTCTCATAGCTTTCACAAGATAAAGCTCACACAGGCATGTATACCACTATACAAATATCAAAAACAAGAATGCCCCAGGTCACAAATCATCACAAATCAACCCCTGACACAACCCACCTTGTCTCGCCACGTGTGCAATAGTAACATAAATGCCCGCCTTGTCTCGCCACACATGCATAACAATGTTCCCACCTTGTCTCGTCACATGCACAACCCATATATATATACATATATATATATATATATATGTGTGTGTGTGTGTGTGTGTGTATGTGTGTGTGTGTGTGTGTGTGTGCAATATCAATAGTAACAATAGCACGGCAGAAATCTCGTGCAACCCCATAATAACAACCGCACGACAGAAACCTCGTGCATCACCACAACAAGTACAACAGCAACAATGACAATAATATAAAGTACAACAAGTAAATCAACTCAAAAACTTTAATTCACAAAGAAATGGTAGAACCAATTCACAAGGAATAACCACAGTAAAGAATGCTAGGCGTAAAGAGAACATCTCAACAAAGTGAAAACTAATGTGTAGCAACGATCCCACAATATACACTTCAACAACAGGGAAGCTAACACGAATAAAAAAAATACCAAATAAAACAAGTCGACTAAGATATTGGATATCTAAACTTCTTTTAAGGTTGAGGAAATTACGAAGGATATTCAATAGTTCAACTAAGGATAAGCAGCGGAAAAATAATCATAACCTCAATTAAGACTGAACAATTATAGGATGAAATAATATAAATTCCAAATAAAGATAAGCAGTTATGAAAAGATAGCATGGCCATAAAAGAGATAACAGTTTCTGTTAAGGCACATATTTATCAAGTAACAATAATAGTGGATCATGAAACAATTGATTCTAATTAAGCAGGTAGATGTGAATCTAGTAATTAAGATATATAATCATAACAAGAACAACTGCATATTCAATGAATACAAAGACCTAATAACACTAAAAGGCCAACTTCCCACAAATAAGAATGTGCACGCACTCGTCACCTCGTGTACACGGACTACAATCAACATAGAAGACTCAAATCCTAAGGAAAAGTCCCCCACACAAGGTTAGGCAAGATACTTACCTCGAACTAAGCTCAAACAGTCGGTCACAATGCCCTTTCCACGAATATCTGGATCCGAATGGCTCAAATCTAGCCAAACATAATTGCATAACATGAATACAACAATAATAGACTCATCTAATCAATGAAATCAATATTTTAACAAAAATTTCGAAATTCTCCCTAAAAAGTCAATCCGGCCCCACAACTCGAAATCGGGTAACAATTACAAAATACGAATACCTATTCACTCACTAGTCCAACCATATAAGAATTACTCAAATCCGACCACAAATCGCCCTTCAAAACTAAAAATCTTTATTGAAGAAGTTCTTTTAATTTTTTCCCATTTTAACCCAAAAATCCGAAATTAAATGGAGAAACAACTATAGATTAATGCAATAAAACCAAATTCGAGTAAGAAATCGTTACCCACAAGATTCCTCGGAAAATCCCTCAAAGAATCACCTTCCCCCGAGCTAAAAATCAAAAATGGAGTGAAAAATGAACTAACCCTCAATTTCAACCCCTTTCTGCTCAGCGATTCTCGCACCTGCGATCATTTCTCGCACCTGCGCCTACCGTACTTGTGGTCTAACCAGTCGTACATGCGGAAGTCACTAACTCCCATAGCCTCTTCACCTGCGTGTCTTCTGCGCATCCGCTGGCATCGCAAATGCGGAACTTCATCGCACCTGCGACCATTGCACCTGCGCCCAAGGTCCGCAGATGCGATTACACAAGAACTCATCCAAAAATACCCGGGGTCCTCGGGACCCCATCCAAACATACCAACAAGTTCTATACCCTAACACGGACCTGCTCGAGGTCTCAAATCACATCAAACAACGTTGAAACTATGAATCGCACCATGAATCGAACTTATAAATTTTCAAATCTTTCAACTTCTAAAACCCATGCCAAACCCTATCAAATCAACCCGGAATGACATCAAATTTGTAGGCAAGTCCCAAATAACATAACAGAGTTTTTCCAACTCTTGAAATCGCATTCCGACCCCGATATCAAAAGGTCCACTTCCGGTCCAAATCTCCAAAAATTTGACTTTCACCATTTCAAGCCTAAATCAGTTGTAGACCTCGGATTTACAGTCTGGACATGCTCCTAAGTCCAAAATCACCCAACGGAGCTAATGGAACCGACAAAACTCTATTCCAGAGTCATCTTCACATAGTTCCGACTACAGTCAAAATTCTAAGACTTAAGCTTCCGTTTTAGGGACTAAGTGTCTTAAATCACTCCGAAATATCCGGTAACCGAATTCAACTATGCACGCAAGTCAATACACATAATATGAAGCTTCTCAGGGCCTTATGCCGCCGGACAAGACTTAAATTCTTAAAATGGCCGGTCGGGTCGTTACATGAGGTGTAGTCACTCTTACATCTAAATGTGTCCTACCTGTCCCGCAACCTACATTACAACCAGTTAAAAGTCCTACTTGATCCTTGACTGAATGAGATTAATTAGTAGAGTAGTACACTACGGGCAAGCCTATGGCACATGAATGTCGTTTCTGAGAGTGAGTGAATTCTTTCTATCTTGAGTGAGCGACCGCGCACGTCCAACTCTGAAAAAGTATCCTTTTTCGCGTAGTAGAAGGTGTATTTATTTGGGCCCGACCCTACTTGGTATATATACATAGAAAAATAGTATTTTGAGGACTTTTGACATAATTTAGACCTAAGGAAGCTAAGGAGGAGTGGAAGAAGCAAGAGCACAAGGATTTCACCATTGATCCTCACTTAAGACAAGGGTTTGGATGTTTTATATTTTCCTTTGACTTAAACTTAATTGTGATGAATTTCTCCATATCCATGGAGTGATTCTTCCTTAGGAATTGATAGATTTGGTGTTTTGAGAATTGTTTATGGATATTAACTCTAGTTTTATGTAGTGAAGCGTTTTGAGTATTTTTATTGTTGCATATATATTCACTTGTTTATGTAATCGAAAGAAGCATAATTTGTGATGTATTGCATTATCTTATTGGTTGAATTCATTGATTCTTGTTAGTAATCGAAAGAGGCTAGTTGAATTAATGTTTAGACCTAATTAGGAGAATAATCGAAAAAAGTTCTCCTAAGGATCATTCCACTATGAATTCTTGCATATATTCACCAAGCTTAACTTAGTTCATATCGTAAGGTTGAGACTTAATCGAGAGAGGAGTTTCTACTGAATGTTTGAACATAATAGAGTGAATTCGAGAGACTCACTTGAACCATAGAAGTGAAGTAACTAGAGTTAATTCCCAAACAAGTATCTTATACCTATCCAATCAACCCCTATTTTCTCCCTTTGATATCTTCTTGCTTACTCTTGTTGCGATTGTCATTAGCTAATAGTTTAGACTTTTAGTAAATTTTAGTTTTAAATCACACAACTCTAAATTGTTGATCATCTTGGATAGCAATTAAAACTAGAATCTACGAAAATACTGTTTAAATCCAATCCCTGTGAATACGATATTTTCTATACTATATTCGACTAGCGAGCATAATTTTGTGTTGTGTTTTTAGTTCGTCAATGTACAAATATCGCAGCAACAAAGTGAAGTTTATTAACTTTATTTTGCATGTATTAAATATCTACTAGGAGTACTTGTTTTACTATTAGCATTTATTGTTGAATAATTTATGTTTTAGTGACAACAATGCGTATAGGGGCGTACAATTTATCGACTCCACAAAAAAGATTTGAAGGAATAGTTTTTCGACTTTACCATTTCTTTCGTGGCAATATAGTTCGAGATAGAAAAATTTCACACAAATTAAAGAATATTAACTAGAATTTACTTTCTACTTTTATAATTAAATCCGATTTTGACCATTAGTTTCATATCTATGATAGTGCAAAAAGAAGGCCCCACTCCAAGTTGTTCAAGAATAGTTGCGTTCAGTTTCTCGACCCTTCAACTTAGGATTAATCAGTTCTATTTCTCGGTAGGAAAGAGATATAACTTAGCAATAGAGCGTTAGCTTGACGTGGTGAAAGTCATAAGTTGAAGCCTGATTGTCCTAGTAAAAGAAAAATTGGGATAAGGTTTTACAGGATCTCCCCCTTCGAAATCCCTCTCATCCGGCTCAAGTAGGTAAAATAAGAAAAGGACTTTCATTTTTAAACTCTAGAATATTCCAAATAAAAAGGTCTACTCCTTACTCACATTCCTAGTGAAGACAAAACAAGATTGCATATTTTTTTTATCCTTAAAATATTATATATGTACCGTTGTTGATCCTTTCTAAATCCAGCTTCAATCGAGCATACGTCTATCGCAGAACAAGAAGAGCGGAAATTAACTTTTATGTTGAAATCTTTCACGTTGGAAGGCTGGGGGAGGGGGGTGCCTTGCATATCTTGAAAAAATCATGCTTTATATCTGATCTAAAGTTTCAGATTTAAATTTGTGCCCTTTAGGATCCCAGATGCCGCTGACCCATTTCATGTCAGACAAGGCTAAGCTCCTTGTCGAGGACTATCAAACACCTCTACGGAAAGAAAGTATTAGATCAATTTTGAGAGTCCTTTTATTAAATTAGTTCCTTTACTCTATTTAAATAAATTATGCGGAGTTCCCTCGTATGGAATCTCATGAAAAGATGATCAAGTTAGTCGTTATGAATAACTTGATGCAATTTCTCCCCTCAATCCTTTCAATAAAACAAGATGGGAAAAAAGTAAGGAACTCTAAACGGAGACCTATGAACTCTGACTATAAATTGTATCTATGTACATGTTATAATTTTGTCCTGATTTTCTTTTCATATATGAATTTTATTCTTTCTTGAAGGAAGAAAAATAGTTTATCATAATTAATTTTACTTTTCCTAAAAATAAAATATATCTTTCACACAACAACACAATAACATTCATGATATAGTCCTTTAGAGAGTCTTGTTTAGGGAGAGATGTTTCTCTCAATACTTTTTATACTTTATTTTGTTATATGTAGGTCAATTGACCATACCACATTATAATATAATCTTTTGATATGTTTCTATTTTGTCATCTACATTATCGTCGTTCATAGTTGCTTCGATAGCTTCTGCATGACGCCTTATTATTTTCGATCCCAATAAGTGATATAAGAGCCAATAGTTGAAGCAATGTCGAAGACAGATTCAAGGCGGGTTAAGATCAAGTTGTAGCCAATTTGACAATAGTGAAGATTTTTGTCCAAAACAACTGTCTGGAGTACTATATGTGGAGATAAATTTTCAAGCATATATTTTCAACATTCCTTCTAATGCATCCTTAAAAACAAAAATCATTTTTACCCCTATATTTTTTAACTCATGCTTACTTTTAACGCATGAGCTTCCATTTTTAACCCTACTCACTTTTAACGTAGGGCTCCACTTTTAATCATGCTCACCTTTAACACATGGCTCCAATATTTTTAACCTTTGCTCACGCTAGCTCTAATTTTTAACCAATACCTACTTTTGATCGTGGCAAGCAGTAGTGGTGAAGATTATGTGAAGATGGCGAAATAAGTTTGTTAAGAAAATTCATGCCAAAAGGGAGAATTGTTAGGATTTTGTGCTTATTTTCTTTCCATATATGAATTTTATATTTTTTTGAATGAAGAAAATATAGTTATCATAATTAATTACTTTTCTAAAAGTAAAATGTAGATCTCTACCATATTTGACTAATCCTTTTTTGGAGGAGAAATTTTGCACTTTTATAACTTGAGAATTTCTCCTTCACACGACAACATAATAACATTCACAGTGTAATCCTTTGGAGAGTCTTGTTTAGGGGGGGAAATTTCTCTCAATAGTTTTTATACTTTCTTTTTTTATATGTAGGTAAATTGACCAAACCACGTTATAATATAATCTTTTAATATATTTCTATTTTGTCGTCTACATTATCGTCGTTCATAGTTGCTTTGTTAGCTTTCGCATGATGTCTTGTTATTTTCAATCCCAACAGAACATTCATAGTTGCTTTGTTAGCTTTCGCATAATGCCTTGTTATTTTCGATCCCAACAGATTATTATTTCAAATGTCGTATATATTCATCTGTGCTGAAACCTTTTCAAGCTAAAATGCTTCTGAGCACATCCATTGGTTTAGAGATATTGCTTGTGATTGAGCAAATAAATTATCTATAAGGATTATTATCTATAAAGATGACAAGAGTGAGTTGCTCTAGTGGTGAGCATCCTCTATTTCCAACCAAAAGGTTATGAATTCGAGTCACCCCAAGATCAAGGTGGGAGTTCTTGGAGGGAGGGTGCCGAGGATCTATTGGAAACAACATCTCTACCCTAAGTAGGGTAAGGGTAAGGTCTGCGTACACACTACCCTCCCCAAACCTCACTAGTGAAGTTATACTGGGTTGTTGTTGTTGTTGAACAAAATATGAAGATAGACTCAATTAACACGGGACTTCTTTTTCTCAAGTTATGTCGAATTGTAAAGCACACAACCACCTTGTTTATTTATATATTTAAGTGCAAATTTGCTAAGAGCATGGGCGGATGCACACTATTGGCCAAACTTATATGCAATCCAATATATATATATATATATATATATATATATATTAATTAAATATGTACAAATATTAAATTTCGAACTCAATTACTAGCATTTGAGGTTATTGTCTTAAAATCTCGAACTCATAAAATCTAAACCTTGAATTCATTGATACCTAAAATGATTAATGCTTAAACAGCTATCAGACATGAAAACCACTAATTTGGTACGTGAAGACAAAGGAGGAGAGTTTCCAATTGCAATGGCGATAATGACTTTGTTGCTAGTTGGCAGTTGCTACAATTGTTAGTTCATTACGACAAATGAATGAGCTCGAATATCTGTTTAGCAAACTACAGCCCTTTGAATATTTGATACTCATTACCATCACTAAAACACTGCTCACTTCGCCACGCACCATCTTCACTATATATCATATGCTATAATGCTAACAACCTTTATATCCAATCAAACAGTAAAAGATAAACTAAAAATTATTGTCAATACAAGACATTTTCACATTGTACCAAATGAATCTTAAAGATAGTATGATCTGCTTAATTTGAGAATTGCAAATAAATAAGACGGAAACATACGGAAAACCACGTCCTATTGCAGCTGCCCCAGGTCTACGTTGGATGAATTCAGACAAGAAGAATTAACCTAAATTATTGTCTACAAAATTGCTTAAATTAAAAGTAGTCGGCGGACATATAAATATTTCTCCTCTCTCTCTCATCATCTTCTCCAATCTTCAATCTACCCGTTTCTTCCATCTTTCCCTCTCTTCTTATCTTTTCCCTTTTCCACTCCCTACTTTTTTTTCTTTTTTCTTTTCTTCTCCTATAGCGACATCAACACACGTCTTTTAATTTTTTAATTTTTTCTTTTTTTTTTTTGCGATCTCCTCCTCTTTTACTTTGATGCAAAAATATCTCTTCATTGAGTAATTTCTGGCAAAAGTCTGACAGTGGTTGTGGCTTTCTGTCCACTTTCAGATATAGTATTGCATGATATATTTTTTCGGATGAATTTTGCAAGAAGATGAGAAATGGAGAAAATAAAATAGTCGCTACTGGGGAAAAGCTTTTTCTGCCAAGTTAGTTGTCCTCCATTATCGTCAGTGCTCCTTTATTTATATATTGTGTAATCAATGTGTAATAATTGTATATTATGGTGTATACATTATGCACTAGTGATACATTTATTATACACGGATTATACAAAACTGGACGTGAAAGTTTACTGTGGCTATGGTGAGTGTTGAAAATATTGTATATAATATGTATATATTATGTATGCACATTTATATGAAAGGCGTATCTACACTGATATAATGCATATACACTTTTTATACAAATTCGATGTTCATATAATTTTGTATATATTTTATATAAAACCTATGTATATAAAGTGTATAATAGTATATATATTATTCAACGATGTATAAAAAATATACATACACTTTATACTAGTGTATAATATGTATAGTACATGTAAAACCTATACATCACCTTCTTCTTCTTCTTCTTCTTCTTCTTCTTCTTCTTCTTCTTCTTCTTCTTCTTCTTCTTCTTTATGCAATATTATATTTTTCTAGATTGGATCACTAATTTTTTTTAATTTATAAAAGATAAAAAGGGGATTGTAATTTGCGTATAATGGGAAGAAGTTTGGTAGTTATGGAGAAGACGGTTGGGTTTAATGGAATTTTTGGACTGAAAGAGTAGATTTTGATGGGGATTTCACTAGGTTTGAAGGATTTTTGGGGTGATTTGGCGGGATTTGAATTTTTTTGAATACTAATATTAAATGTAAAAGAAGGTTAGGTGACTATCAAAGTTTGGGCTAACAGGTATTATGGTTGCATTGAGGAGCCAGAATTTCCCACTAGTTTTCTGGGTTTCACTTGCTAGCCCTTATAATTAGTTTTGGGTTATAAATTGTATGCCTTATGTTATGGCTACCAATTGTCATTAGTTTTCACTGAGTGTCTACAAATTTACTGTATAATCTATGCATACCAACCAAGAAAAATAACAGATAAACAGTGAATGGATGGACTATTTCTGTGAAGATCCAAATTGAGAATTTGAAGACTAGGTCCATTCCTAGAAGAGCTAATTATGGGTCCATATCATAATCTTCTTCTACTGCCCATGTTTTGAATTTAATAAGGTTCCAATTTAATAGTGATTTTTACCTTCCCATACACTAGTTGAAACCTTATTACCCTCCATATTCAAGTTTCAATTTAATTACATGGTCATATACAATTTACCAGTTATATACAAATAAGTTTTAAATGAGCATCCCTTTATATTAGGAATTGAATAATGAATATCAGTTATTTCCTTATCCATTTATACTTACCCACTCTCTCTCTCCCCGTCTCTTTGTCTTTCTTTCTCTCTCTCTCTCTCTCTCTCTCTCTCTCTCTCTCTCTCTCTCTCTATTTATCTATCTCCGTCTCTCTCTCTCTCTCTCTATCTCTCTCTCTCCGTCTCTCTACTCTCCTTCTCTGTTTTCTCCCAATTTTTCTTCATTTGATATTCTCTGTATTTTATGCTTTCTTGTTGTTTTAAGGTGGAATGTATATAATTTGTAAGTAATCATTGTTTAGGACGGGTAATATATAAAATTAGAATAATTTTGGTAAATAAGTTTTAAATATTGTATAGGAACGAAAAAAATCCTAATTTAATACTCCAAGCAAAAGTGTGTGTGTG
>AWOL01S0047848.1:34043-51957 GCA_000715115.1 Nicotiana otophora
GGGGGGGGGGGGGGGTGTCACGACCCAAAATTACGTGACCGACACCCGGCACACTATCCAACCCGTGCGAACCAAACCATACAAGAATGTCCACCTATATACGAAATAAATACATGCGAAAGTCTTTTTGAAAATACAATTATTTTAAATGATTAAAACCCATACATGAAACAAAGTATTTAAATCAATTATTTTTCAATAATTAAAAAAAATACAAAAGAATAATAATATTTCTTTCATGCATGACATACGAATAACTCTCGATTACAACTCAAAAAAAGAATAACAAATGTTAATGGAATCTCTAAGACCCCATGATGAAATAAATACTTGGGACAAACCCAACCAAAAGTAAGTAAGATCAACATAAAGGCTACCACGAAATATAAGTGGTGCCTTACTATATGCTTCGGAAAGAGAGTCATCCTATTGCCCCATCAGCTCCTCATGTACCACGTCTCATCCTGAAATATGTAAAGTAAGTGGGACCCTGGAGAGGGGTACCTGAGGGATGAGTACACCACGACGATACTCAATAAGCGTCATCAGGGGCGGCTCAAGCGTACAGAGGGCCTAAGGCCAAAGTTTAATATGGGGCCTAAGTATTTATAAGAACGTTATAATATATATTTTTATAATCGATGTTTTCTAATAATTCCTTTTCAATTGATAATATAGCCAAGCCATTTAATCTTTCTTGAGACATTGTTGATCTTAAATAAATTTTAATTTTGAAAAACTTCTTTCTGCTGAAGCAACTGTTACGAGAACTGTTAACATTGTTCTATAAGAAATATAAGCATTTTGAAAAGAATCAAGTCTTTTTATTTGATTGAGTATATCGATTAGAGTATTATCTTCTACTTGTACTATTTCTCTTAACATTTTTAATTCAGAAAATAAGACTAAACCATCAATATCATAGTGATTGTTATGTTTTAAGGAACATTCAAGGTTAAAATAATATTTTTTCAAATTTTCGTCATCTAATGATCTCAAGTTTTTCCACTAAATAGGAAACCAAAGATATTTTTATATACTTTAAAGTGTTCAAATCTATTTTGAAGTGAAAAAATAGCTTGATCTACTATGTATAAGAAGTAATCAACTCTAAAAGATTCTTCAAGAGATTTTATGATTTCATTATCAACATTCTCATCAAATTATTTCTTTCTATGTATTGCATGTTTATTACGAAATTCAGGTTCTATATTCATCTCAAATGCAATTTCTTTGGCTGAAATCATAACATTTGTAAATCCTTATTCTCTATATTTTTTTTAAAAAGAAATTAGACCTCATAGTTGATCTATGGCAACGTCAATATGCATATCTTTTGATTGTAAACTTTTGCAAACTAAATTAACAGGAAATAATACATCATACCAAATAGTCATGCCCAATAAAAACTCAAAAATTTCAAGCTCATATGTTGCTAAACAACTTGCTTCACTTTTTGTTTTTGGATCCTCACTAATTTCTACTAATTTTATTAAAGCATCTCTTATTTGTGGATCCTGAAATCTTATTGCTTTAATACTTTCAATACGACTTGCTGATGATAGGCTATAATTAAGTATTTTAGTCACTTATTAGACACTAATTTACTGCACTTTAATTGATTTTGAGCTTTAATCGCTAGTGTTTTGCACTAAGTGTGTGTTTTATGCCTTATAGGAGTGATTCCGAGCTATGTAGATGTTATGGAATGAATTCAAGTGATTTGGAGATTTGAAGTCTGAGTAAAAGCCCAAGGAATTAAGCCGGAATCGTGTTCGGGGTTCAAATTTGATAGTTAAGAACGAACGAAGAATCGAATAGGCATATTATGCACTTTCTAGTAAACTGCACATAACTTTTGCTCAGAATTCTATTTGGTCTCCACAATATATGGTTGGCAAGCTAATTTAAAGGGCTACAAATTTCTTGTTTTAGGGTTTTCCAAATTCCAAACATAACAGGGTGAAAGATGCGGTCGAATCCGCGGCCAAGGATCTGGCCGCGGATGTGAGGCAGAACACTGGGTAAAATCCGTGGCCAAATCCGCGGCCGCAGACGTCCTGACCTGAAAAAATGTCCTTTTTTGCGTAGGAGAGGGTATAATTGTTTGGGCCCGACCCTACTTGGTATATATACATGGAAAATGGTATTTTGAGTACTTTTGACATATTTTTGACACAATTTAGACCTAAGGAGGCTAAGGAGACTAGAGATTCGACCTAAGGAAGCAAGAACACACCAGGAGCATGGCGGAGAATTCTTCTACAAGTTTCTCACTTCCTTCTTCCTATTTCTATTATTGGTTATGAATTATAGTATTGTAGTTATGCTTCAATACATAACTCTAGACCTCCTTAATTTAGTCTCCAAACCTTTTTCTCGTTAGTTGATAATTTTACCGCTTTCTAGTATTTGCTAGTTAATTCGTTAGAAATATAAATCTGAATCTTTATAATTTAGAAAATTGATCAAACTTGTCTTCTTAGTGATATTAAAAAGCTATAGCTAAGCCTTAGTTCTCCGTGAGATTCGACTCCGGACTTTTAGACCGGATTATATTTGTAGCGTCCGCTTATCCTTTTTAGTACTAGAGTTGGGCGTGATCAAATAAAACTAGTTATACCCGGTTCAAACAAAATCCTTGGAAAAGAACCGCGGCACAAAGAAAAACCAAGGGTCAATTACTACACTACCTATAAAAAAATCTTTTTGTCTTTTTCCTTTCGACTTAAATCCCTCAAGAAAAATATCTAATAGATCCATCGTGAGAAAAAGTCCAATCTTTTCTATTTTTGTAAAAATAAAAAAAGATTATTCAATTAAACTAACACAACTAAAATAATATGAAAAGTTACCCAAACAATTTCCTCACCCCACACTTAAAATTGTGCATTGTCCCCAATGCACACCCATACATACACGAGGGTAAAAGAAACTCCCTAAAAGGCCAAAGGCCGACGCACTAGCATCTCATGGGGTACTCAGACTTCTCCCAGGCCTCGTCCTTCGTGCGGGTACCTCACACTTAGTTCCAACCATCTGGTTTGATGTTGCATTCTTCCAATGGTTTTGCATTCCATGCTCCTAAAAAATAAAAAATCGACACTACAAAAATAATACTATAATAAATAAATAAATAAATAAATAAATAAATAAATAAAATAAAATAAAAATAAAAAATAAAGATGGGTTGCCTCCCAACAAGCGCTTGATTTAACGTCGCGGCACGACGAAAACTACTTTTTGTATCCACCTCGAGCTTATGTATTGAATCCCAAGTTTTGCTTCAAGCTTATGATTATGCTCTTGGGGTGGTGGAACGAATCTAACTGGCCCAAGGAAATAATGTAGTATTCTACACTCCTTGGCCTTTGTATGAGATATGTAATCCTCACTTTTTAGCAAGAAAAATTCGAGAATATATGCACCTTGTTCCTCATTCCTTGACTCTTCAATTGGTTCGGATGACTCTATTTACATATCATCATCCAAACACAATATGGAAAAATGCTTAGAGTGTTGACCAATGTGCTCAACTACATGAACCTTGGGATTGTTAACATGCTCAATACCAATGACACTAGAGTCAACTAAATATGTATCATCAATGTCCTTGATTGACTCTAGTATCTCTTCTACAACATCGACATCCTTAAATTCTCGTTTGATTGATTGTTGGTGTTCTACTATGGACCCCTCTAGTGGTACCTCAATTTCTGTCTCTAATGCACATTGCTCCTGTCTACCATTCATAGTATTAACATGTTGAGCATTAAATGCTTCAACTAGTTGACTCATTTGTGCCTCCAGGTTGCGAATAGTAGCATCTTGCCTTTGTATGTGCAGTTATTTCTCATTATTTTGTTCTACAAGGCACCTTAGCATATCCTTGATCTCTTTCAGGTCATTATCCCTGGGTTCTTTGTTCCTATTAACTTCACAAGAAAAAGAAGAATCGTCAAAGTAAGGGGTTGGGAGAAGATAAGAAATATAAGCACAACCATGAAGGTGACCATCTTGACCACCACACATATCACATACATTCCATACATAATATTGAGTTGCTGCACATAACTCGCTCTCGGGAATATTTTGAAAAATTTGCCATGGGTGGTTTTCTCCACAATATGCATAAGGAGGATTAAAGGTAGAATTACCAACATCAAAACTCTCATAACTCCAAGATGCCATATTTTGTTTTTAAAAAATTAACAAGTAAAACAAAAATAAAAAACAATTCAAATACAGAAAATAAAAATAAAAGTTCAAACTTGAAACCTAGCAATATGTATACCTACAACCACACCGTTAGTTCCCTGGCAACGACGCCAAAATTTGATCATGCCCAACTCTAGTCCTAAAAAGGATAGGCGGTCGCTGCAAATATAATCTGGTCTAAAAGTCCGAAGTCGAATCCCACAGAGAACTAAGGCTTGGCTATAGCTTTTTAATATCACTAAGAAGACAAGTTTGAATAATTTTCTAAATTATAAAGATTGAGATTTATATTTTTAACGAATTAACTAGCAAATACTAGAAAGCGATAAAATTATCAACTAACGAGACAAAAGTTTGGAGACTAAATTAAGGAGGTCTAGAATTATGATTTTCCTAATTGTCGGAATCCTTTCAGCTATGTTCCCAACAATTTCGCCGATGTATTCTCTACTGATCGTGAGTACTTTTGGTGACGTAATTCTCTCTCGAGCAACTACAATAATTTACTAGACATATTCTCTCGAACTACGCTAGTTGGCTTCATCGAACCGTTCATTATGACCACGTCAAGACTTTGTTATTTCTAAACCTACTGTATTGATTTCTCACATACGTTAGGAGTGACGTTGTTCAACAACCACCTAAATATGTATCCTTTCTCAAGCAACACATAATAAATAGGCACAGTCAATCGATGGCCATTCAATCAACTGAAATAAACATGTAGTTGAACAAATAGATAAATTCAAAGGCTAAATTATATTAAAACATAACAAGAATTCATCCTACAAAAGGTTCCATCAAAACCCTAGATAAAAAATTAGCTATTCATAATAGTATGCATAACTACAATACTAGAATTCATAACCAATAATAGAAATAGAAAGAAGGAAGTGAGAAACTTATAGAAGAATTCTCCGCCTTGCTCCTGGTGTGTTTTTGCCTCCTTAGGTCGAATCCCCAGTCTCCTTAGCCTCCTTAGGTCTAAATTGTGTCAAAAATATGTCAAAAGTACTCAAAATACCATTTTTCATGTATATATATACCAAGTAGAGTCGGGCCCAAACAATTATACCCTCTCCTGCGCGAAAAAGGACACTTTTCCAGGTCAGGACGTCCGCGACCACGGATTCAACCGCGGATTTGGCCGCGGATTTTATCCAGTGTTCTGCCTCACATCCGCGACCGTGGATTCGACCAAGTTGTTCACCCTGTTCTGTTTGGAATTGGGAAAAACCTAAAACATGAAAGTTCTAACCCTTTGAATTATCATTCCAACCATATATTGTGGAGACCAAATGGAGTTCAGAGCGAAATGTTATGTACAGTTTACTGGACATTGCGCAATATATCTACTCGATTCTTCGTTCGTTCTTAACTATCAAATTTGAACCCCGAACACGATCCCGGCTTAATTCCTTGGGATTTTACTCAGACTTCAAAGCTCCAAATCACTTGAATTCATTCCATAACATCTACATAGCTCGGAATCACTCCTACAAGGCATAAAACACATAATTAGTGCAAAACACTAGCGATTAAAGCTCAAAATTAATTAAAGTGCAGTAAATTAGAGTGTAATAAGCGACTAAAATACATAATTATAGCCTATCATCAACACCCCACGCTTAAACCATTACTCATCCTTGAGCAATAAAACTACACTTTATATAGACACGACCTTTTTAAACAATTCTCCTAACTCATCACTCCAAGAATACTTAAAATAGACAAAGCACAAAAGCGTAACATCTTCACCTCAAAATTTGACTTACAAGTACCACGCATTATTTACAACTCACCCACTTACTCTAACATAGAGGTCATTGATATTACCTTTCCTTCATGAATCAAGTGCCCTCACACAACAAAAGAGAGTAGTTCCACACAATAAAATTTAAGAACTCTTAGTAACTCAAGATAGAAAGAATTCGCTCACTCTTAAAAATAACATTCATATGCCACAAAAGATGTACCATAGTCTTGCCCGTAGTGTACTATTCTACTAATCGAGCTCATTCAGTCTAGGATCAAGTAGGACTTTATTTGGTTGTAATGTAGGCTGCGGGACGGGTAGGATATATTTAGATATAAGAGTGACTACACCTCCCTAAGCACTTTAATACATATACTTTAACATTCAAAGCCCATACTTATGTCAAACCACTTGCCCATCGTGTTTGTGATAATGATTTTAGAGTTAGACTGGGCACACAATCTTTTAAAATTTTCCACCGCTTAGTGAAAGAAGAAAACATTGAATATATACGTTGTACTACTCCAAAAAATGATATAGCTTTCGTATAAGAATTAGTCATGTCGCAAAGTACCAAATTTAGATTATGACAACCACATGGTGTATAAAAAGATCTAGGATTTATATCGAGAAGTCTTTTTTGCACTCCTTGGTGTTTTCCCTTCATATTGGATCCATTATCATATCATTGTCCTCTTAAATTATCAATTTCAAGTCCAATATTTTTTATTTCATCTAGAATAATTTCAAAAAGACCTTTTCCACTCGTATCATCCACTTTTAAAAAATCTAAAAAATATTCAATAATTTTTATTGGAGTTGATGAAATATCCACACTTCGCAATATAAAATATATTTGTTCTTGATGACTTGTATCTGGGGTGCAATCACGTATGATTGAGAAATACTTTGCTTCTTTAATCTTTTCAATAATATTATTCTTAATTTCACTTGACAATAAATTTATCAATTCGTTTTGAATATTATGTCCGAGGTAATGATTTTGAATTTTATCATATTTAATTCGCCGAATATGTTCTTGCATGATAGGATCAAACTCTGCAATCATTTCAATAAGACTTAAAAAATTTCCGTTGTTTTCCTGATAGATCTTTTTATTTTTTTCCCCTAAATGCTAAATTATTTTTACCAAGAGTTTTTATAACGGTAATAATTCTTGACAATATATTCCGCTAGTGCTCTCTATCTCTATTAATTGGTCTTGCATATCTTTATCAATTATTTTATTTTTGCACAATCTCATTTCTAAGTCAATCCATGCACTCATATTAATAATATGGTCGCTCGTTATTTCATGAGTTTTAAGCTTAGTACTAAGAGTTTTTCAATCTCTACTACCTTCCCTAGCTAGTTTACTAATACTAGCACTAGAATTTATATTAAACAACTTGCAACAAAAATAAAATACTCTATCAAAATCTTTGGAATAAACTAACCAACTTCTTTCATGTCTTTCCCCATTTGCTAATTTTTGAAAATAATGTGCAGTAGAAAAGTGTCTTAAGAACTTATCATTTGGACAATCTATGTCAGTAATTCTTGTTGGTCCTTTTTCTACTAATAAATCTCTCAACTTTGTATCAATATTAGTCCATTGACTAGGATCATATATATTTTTAGGAATGCTATTATTTAATTCATTTATTAGTTCTTGATTTTCTTGAGAATCTTCGTCAGATTTCTCATAAACCTCTGCTTCTTCAATTTGGATTTTGTTATCATCTGACTCAACTAAGTTAGTGACTTGTTCATCTACAGAACATTCTCCTACATTTTGCGATTTAGTTTTTTCATTGTTTGTCAAAAATTTGTCAAGAGCTCCCTTTTAAGATTTTATTAAATTTTCAACTTTTCTTTTCTTTTGAATTTTTGAATAACCGGATGCATATTTTCTTATTGACATATTTATATTCTAAAAATATTAAACAATATGTATGGAGTAAAATTAATAAAATAATAAATAATAAATGAAAATAATACTAGAAAACAACAACAACAACAACAACAACAACAACCCAGTACAATCCCACTAGTGGGGTCTAGAGAGGGTTGTGTGTACGCAGACCTTACCCCTACCCTGGGGTAGAGAGGCTGTTTTCAATAGACCCTCGGCATCCTTCCCTTCAAGAACTACCCACCTTTGCTCTTGGGGTGACTCGAACTCACAACCTCTTGGTTGGAAGTGGAGGGTGCTTACCATCAGAGCAACCCACCTTGTCAAAAAATAATACTAGAAAGTTAGAATGAAATTATCCGATGACTGATTCAAGAAGTTTGAAGACTTTGGTTCCAAAATTTCTTGTTGTTGGCTTGTAGGAGAAAGAAAGAAATCTAGTAGAATTGTAGAAAGAAGATGGGCATGGATAAAGAGGAAGGAAGAAATATGTATGATATATGAAATATCAAATATGAGGACTGAAATGAATTGTAACGTTGGATTTACTTGGAAAGAGTAAAAAGTAGAATTTTGAAAACTAATTTTTTACTATGAAAAGCATAAAAGTACTATATATATATATATATATATATATATATATGTATATATATATATATATAGAAAATGGGGCCCCCCAAAATTGGGGGCCTAAGGCACTTGCCTTACCCCATATAGGGTTAGAGCCGCCCATGAGCGTCATAGACTCTCTCTAACTCACGTTTCTGGGACAAAGCTTTACAAATATAATGCAACCAACATTGATATAAAACGATAACAATTATATCAATTCATGCTCTTTATCATTTTAAATGAAAATATTAGAAAAATGTAAATTATGATATAAACTTTTAAAACATTTATATCAACCCATGATTCTAATAAAATCATGTAAAATCATTCCAGCCTCATTAAGTCATTGAAATCACTTTTGGCTCCTTAGGCCTAAACATAACAAAATTAGCTTTTACCTTTTCACCGGGAGTAATAAACCAACACCGACATAATAAACAAATACTAGGTGATCGATCTAGCAACAAGTATTTGGCCTTACTTGTCTAGGCAGCTTCCCGTAGTGCCGTACGAGTCGACTTAACCTCATTACTTTAAGTAATGATCATTTGCCCTCTCAATTGGGGACTTTATCCCACAAACCTCGGCTTAGCCTTGGGATGTGTCCCTACACCGGCACGTGTAGTTCCATGGTAACAAATTCAACATTTGAACCAATCTCGGTAGTCTCCACTAGTAACTCCCAAAACATTTGATATTTCAAAAATAGATTCATAGCATATTAGCCTCAAAGGGTCTATTTTTATCAAATCATTGCTCATGGCCAAACTAAACCATTTGAATAAAACAATCAAATATATGATCTTTTTCATGTTAAAACCTTTAGCAATTTAACATCTATCTTTCAAAGATACAACGAGTGCTATCCATTAATCAAGTTTCAAAAGGAAATACTTTTCATAAAAATACATCTTCGGCACTCAAATATTTTGTATTCTTTCCAATACTCAAGTTTGAATAAAACTCATAACATTTTCCTCAAGCATCGTTTGACATCGAATCTTTAGAAACAATAATTTTCAATTGTAAAACAACAAAACTTTCTTTATGCAATACAACTCCAAATACATGGTGGCATCCTTTCCCGCTTGTCCCCACAAGTATGGATGTACATTTACAAACTCACGTAATAACTCAAACATAATTTTATAGAAAATCCCTCAATAAGTGTAAGTATTAATCAACTTACCTCAAGTCCAAGCTTCAAAATAATAGTACGACACTTCAATTCATTTATAACTCCCAAACGTCGCCAACAAGCCAATATCTACATTAGACATCCCAAGACATCAAACTGTATCCAAATATATGCCGATACCCATTTAAGGTTCACAAGTTAACTATAAGTCTTCAACAAGCCCAATTCACCCATACATATCCCTTTTATCCTTAGTTGCTTCCATAATTGGCCTTTAAGCCTAATACATGTTATACGATTCAATACTTAATCATGATTAAGTTATTAAAGTACTAGGATCACCAATCATCTTAACAAGATTCAAAAATTCACTATTCATCTTCTTCTCCATTCAAGAACTCTAACTCACAATACCCATTTCAAGGACTGACATAATTCTTCAACCAATTGGTACTTTCTACTTCACAATACATTCCAAATACTTAATCCATAGATGTATTTAAGTGTAGGGTAGGGATTTTACCTCTTGTAGCTCAAACCCTAACTTGAAACCTTTTGAATGATTCTTAAAGATTAGAGGAATCCCTATGAATTTCAATCCATGTAGATGTTAATACTATTATTAACTAGTGTTAATCCATTATAATAATATCATAAAACTCACATGTGATGTGTATTTGGGTTTGTAACGACCTGGCCGGTCGTTTCGAGAGTTATAGCCCCGTTTTTCCCATTTCTACTTCTTTTTGTGTTATTCAGCTATATTATATTATATCGGGTTAGTTGGTTTGGGACCTGAGTGGTTTCAGAGTGAATTGAGACACTTAGTCTCTTAAGTAGAAACTAAAGTTGGAAAAGTCAACCGGATATTGACCTATATATAAATGATCTCGGATTTGAATTCTGATGGTTCAGTTAGCTTTGTTAGGTGATTTTTGACTTGGGAGTGTGTCCAAAATATGATTTGGAGGTCCGTGGTAGAATTAGGCTTGAATTGGTGAAATTGAAAATTTGGCAATTTTGGTCGACAGTGGAAAATTTGATATCGAGATCGGAATAGAATTCCGGAAGTTGAGGTAGATTCGTAGTATCATTTGTGACGTGTGTGCAAATTTTGAGGTCATTCGGACGTGGTTTGGTTGGTTTCGGTATAGGTTGCCGAATTTGAAAATTTAGAAGTTTTTAGGCTTGAGTCCGAGGCAATTTGATGATTTGATCTTGTTTTGAGTGATTCGAAGGTTCGACTAAGTTGGTATGTTGATATATGACTTATTGGTATTTTTGGTAGAGGTCCCGAAGGCCTCAGGGTGATTCCGGGTGGTTAACGGATTTGTTGAAGTTGGAAAATGCAGCTGAAGCTGTTGCTACTGCTATTTTCGCACCTGCAGAAGAGAGAGTCGCAGGTGCGAGGCCGCTGGTGCGCGTGGGGAGTTCGTAGGTGCGGGCAATTCTGGGCTAGGCAGGTTGCGCAGGTGCGAGTTGGAGGTCGCATCTGCGAGCCCGCAGGTGCGAAACCTAGGGCGCAGATGCGGAAAGGGGAATGCTGGGCAGGCTGCTTCGCAGAAGCGTAGGAAACGTGCAGGTGCGCTTTCGTAGGCGTGAGAATTTGCTGCGCAAATGCTGAACAATGTGAGGCCAAGGCTAGAGCACAGGCGCGAAGGATTAGGCCACACTTGCGAGCCCGCATGTGCGAGGCCTGGAGCGCAGGTGCGGAAGCTGGGGAATTAAGTGGAGTTCGAAAATGCGGATCCTTGACCGTAGGTACAGTCCTGCAGGCGCGGAAAAAGAGCTCGCAGGTGCAAACAATCTGGGCAGAAACCATAAATAGAACCCATCGCGAATTTGGTTCATTTCTACCATTTTAAGTCGGTTTTTGGAGCTTTTGGAGTGATGTTTGAAGGGTGATTCAAGGGCTATCAGTGAGGTAAGTTGCTTGAGACCTAATACTCGTATATATGGTGATTTCTCGTTGTATAATCATATAATTAGTGAAAATTAGGGGTTAAGGCTTGGAAATTTTGGAGAGTAATTTAAGGATTTGAAGGACCAAACGATGTCAGATTTTGATGAATTTGGTATGGTTAGATTCGTGAATGAATGAGCTTTCTAGTTTCGTGAATTTTGTCGGGTTTTGAGACATGGTCTTGGGGGCCGGGTTTGAGCCAATTTCGGGTTTTGGTATAATTTTATAGCTTTTCTTGTGGAATTCATTCCATTAGCGCGTATGGATGATATTGTACTAATTGTGAATAGATTCGAAGTATTTGGAGGTCAAGTCCAGAGGCAAGAGCATGGCGGGGTAGAGATTTGACTGATTCGAGGTAAGTAACGATTGTAAATCTAGTCCTGAGGGTATGAAACCCCGGATTTTGTATCATTCTACTATTTTTAGCGACACACATGCTAGGTGACGGGCGTGTGGACGTGCACTGTTGGGGATTGTGACTTGGTCCGTCCCATAGCAACTGTAAAGGTGCATACTTTGTTGAAACTATATGATACTTATATATTTTAGAAAGAGTTTCTGTAAATTAGGCTGAATGCCATGTTTGAGCCTTGTGCCAGTGCTGTTTGGACCCTTAGGGGCCTTTTCTTACTATCCTCTCATTGTTTTCGATTGAAAATCTATACTCAGTCATGGTTATACTTGTTTACTGCATAACTCAGTTTTATGACTCTATTTTGATGCATATAAATATTGTTTTGGGTCGAATGCCCTGTTTTTACTGAAATGCCCGAGTGGCTTGAGAGGTTTATGACTGAGTGAGATTGAGGGCTTGATTTTGTGAGGATATTTATGGGATCGGGCTGCACGCCATATCTTGTTGAATATTTATGGGATCGGGCTGCATGCCGCAACATGTTTGATATAGGCCGAGGGCCTGAGTGATTTATGCCATAATTTGGCTTGATATAGCGCTTGGGCTGAAGGAGCCCCTCCGGAGTCTGTACACACCCCCAGTGAGCGCAGGTACCTACTGAGTGCGAGTGCCGAGTGCTGAGTGATTGGGAGGCATGAGTGATTGTGAGGTATGCCCGAGTGGCAAGAGTGATTGTGAGGTATGCCCGAGTGGCACGAGTGACTGTGAGGTTTGTCCGAGAGGCTGTATATGAGTGATATTTTGCCCGGGGGGCTGTTTATGATTTCATCATTTTTGCTCACCTTTACATTTTTCCTCTGTCTGAAAACTGTTGAAAAATATATTTAAATGATTTTTACTGAAACTGGGTTTAAACGAGATGTTTTGATTCAAATCCTGATTTTAAAAGCATGTGGTATTTTACTGAGATTTTCTTGATATGAACGTTATATGCTTTATTTCTCGTCACTACTGCTCATACTTTATTTATTGTTGTTACTTGCTGAGTTGGCGTACTCATGTTACTCCCTGCACCTTGTGTGCAGATCCAGGTGTAGCTGGACACGGTAGCGGTTGTTGATTATTCTGATTGCAGATTTTCCTGGGGATAGCAATGTAGCTGCCTGGCGATCGCAGCCCTACTCTTCTCCCTCTTATCTTCATCTAGTTGTATTTAGCTATTTTCCAAGCTGAGTTAGCCTTGATATTGTTAGACAGATTGTAGTAGATGCTCATGACTAGTGACACCCCGATGTCGGGCTTTTCCTTCCGCTCTTTTATTTTGATTGGAACTCCTTTATGAAGGTTTTTATGTTAAATAACATTGAAATTATCTTTGAAATAAAAAATATCGGTTTGTTTTAGAAATGAGTCGACTTATCTAGTTTCACGATAGGCGCCATCACGACAGGGGTTAGTTTGGATCGTGACAGATTGGTATCAGAGCCTAGGTTACATAGGTCTCACGAGTCATGAGCACGTTTAGTAGAGTCTTGCGGATCGGTACGGAGACGTCTGTACTTTTCATCGAGAGGCTGCAGAACCTTTAGAAAACTCCACATTCTTGAATTCTAGTTGTGCGAATCTGTTGATTCTATTAACTAAAAATATGTTGTTTCATTCTCTCACAGATGGTGAGGACTCGTGCTACCGGTCAGGAGGGCCAGCCACCAGTACCACCAGCCAAGGCCGCGAGAGGCTGAGGCCGTGGTAGGGGCAAAGGTACATCCTGTACAGCAACTGGGGCAGTACCTGCAGATCCACCGGTCGTCCTAGATCAGGACCAGGTTCCAGTTGTTGATGCACCAGCTCAGGCACCACCTGTGCCTATTGTGATTCCAGGCCTTCAGGAGGCCCTAGCTCAGATTCTGACAGTGTGTAATGGCCTTGCTCAGGCGGTCTCTATCTCGACGGCCGCAACCACTTCTCAGGCTAGGGGAGGCACTCAGACTCCCGTCGCTCGCACACCCGAGCACGTTATTCAGGGATTTCAGACACCAAAGGCACGACCAGCCCAGCCGGTTACAGTTGCTCAGGATTATGTGGTTCCTGCTATTCCTGAGGATGATCAGCGTAGGTTGGAGAGGTTTGGGAGACTCCAGCCACCACCCTTCAGTGGCACAGAGAGAGAGGATACTCAGGACCTTTTGGACAGGTATCAGAGGATACTCCATACTGCTGGTATTCTGGAGACTTGTGGGGTCTCATTCACTACCTTTTAGTTTTCTGGGGCTGCACTCAGATGGTGGGAGACTTACGATTGGGGTAAGCCTGTTGGCGCAACACCCCTTACTTGGCAGCAGTTCTCCGTGGTCTTTTTGGAGAAGTTCGTGCCTCGATCCTGCAGAGAAGAGCTGCGTAGACAGTTTGAGCGACTTCGCCAGGGTGATATGTCTGTGACACAGTATGAGATGCGGTTCTCTGAGTTGGCCCGTCATGCTATCTAGTTGGTTTCCACGGACAGGGAGAGGATCATGAGGTTTATTGATGGTCTCACTTATCAGCTATAGTTGCTCATGACCGGAGAGAGGGTTTCAGGTGCTACTTTTGATGATGTTATCGACATTGATCGGCAGATTGAGATGGTTCGCGGTTAGGAGAAGGTTGAGGGGGAGGCCAAGAGGCCTCGTGGTCAGGGTGGATTTAGCGGTACTCTTTTTGGGGGTCAGTTCCAGCACGGTAGAGGTCGTCATTTCAGACAGGGTCAGTTAGCTCGGCCATTTCATCGGGGTGCATCATCTGGCCATGGTTCTTACAGTTCTCATCAGGGCCACTCATCACTTAGTGCCCTTCCAGCTAAGAGTTCATCCCGTGCTCTACCTGTTCAGGGCTCTTCCATGCTAGGTTCTTCTACCAGTCATCCCGGTGCTAGGGGCTCCCTTCAGTTCCCGCCACCAGCACCAGGGAGTTATTTTGAGTGTGGGGAGCTTGGGCATATGTGGAGGCATTGTCCTCATCGTCATGGAGGTCTATCTCAGCATAGGAGTCAGCCTCTGACTTCAGCACCAGTTACCTCACCACCCGCCCAGTCAGCTCGGGGTGGAGGTCAGTCAGCTAGGGGTCGCCCTAGAGGGAGAGGCAGATCAGGGGGTGGCCAAGCCCGTTTCTATGCTCTCTCTGCTAGACTAGAAGTTATTGCTTCAGATGCTGTGATTACATGTATTGTCTTAGTTTGTCACCGAGATGCCTCAGTATTATTTGACCCTAGTTCCACGTATTCATATGTTTTCTCGTATTTCGCCTATTTTCTGGATATGCCACATGAGTCTTTAGTTTCATCTGTACATGTATCTACTCCTGTGGACGATACTATTATTGTGGATCACGTATATCGGTCGTGTGTGGTGACTATTGGGGGTCTGGAGACGCAAGTGGACCTTTTGCTGCTCAGTATGGTCGACTTTAATATGATATTGGGTATCGATTGGTTATCTCCATGTCATGTTATTCTAGATTATCACGCTAAGACGGTGACGTTGGCTATGCCGGGAATTCCGAGGGTTGAGTGGAGCGGTTCTGTAGATTATGTACCAAGTAGGGTGATTTCATATTTGAAGGCTCAGCGCATGGTTGAGAAGGGTTGCCTATCTTATTTGGCTTTTGTGAGGGATGTTAGTGCAGAGACTCCTGCCATTGATTCTGTTCTGGTGGTATGTGATTTTCCGGATGTGTTTCGTGCAGACCTGCCGGGCATGCCGCCTAACGAGGATATTGACTTTAGTGTCGAGCACTCAACCCATTTCTATTCCACCGTATCGTATGGCACCGGAGGAGTTGAAGGAATTGAAATAACAACTTCAGGAACTCCTTGATAAGGGTTTTATTCGGCCTAGTGTGTCACCTTGGGGTGCACCAGTTCTATTTGTGAAGAAGAAGGATAGTTCCATGAGAATGTGTATTGATTACAGGAAGTTGGACAAAGTCACAGTCAAGAACAAGTATCATTTGCCTCGTATTGATGATTTATTCGACCAGCTTCAGGGAGCGAGGGTGTTCTCCAAGATTGATTTGAGGTCTGGTTATCACCAGCTGAAGATTCGGGATTCAGATATTCTTTAGATAGATTTTTGGACCCGATATGGCCATTTTGAGTTCTTGGTGATGTCCTTTGGGCTGACCAATGCCCCAACATCATTGATACATTTGATGAACAGTGTATTCCAGCCCTATTTGGACTCATTCATCATTATATTCATTGATAACATCCTGGTGTACTCTTGTAGCCAGGAGGAGCACGCTCAGCATTTGAGGATTGTATTACAGAGATTGAGGGAGGAGAAGCTTTATGCAAAGTTCTCCAAGTGTGAGTTTTGGCTCAGTTCAGTAGCATTCTTGGGACACGTGGTGTCCAGCGAGGGTATTCAGGTGGATCCGAAGAAGATAGAGGCGGTACAGAGTTGGCCTAGACCATCCTCAGCCACGAGGATTAGGAACTTTCTTGGTTTGGCGGGTTACTATCGTCGCGTTGTGGAGGGATTTTCATCTATTGCATCGCCCTTGACCAAATTGACCCAAAAGGGTGCTCCATTCAGGTGGTCGGATGAGTGTGTGGGGAGCTTTCAGAAGCTCAAGACTGCTTTGACCACAACTCCAGTATTAGTTCTGCCATTAGCTTTAGGTTCTTACACCGTGTATTGTGATGCCTCGAGAATATGCATTGGTTGTGTTTTGATGCAAGAGGGTAGGGTGATTGCCTACGCTTCGCGCCAGTCGAAAACCCATGAGAAGAACTATCCTATCCATGATCTTGAGTTAGCAACCATTATTCACGCCTTGAAGATTTGGCGTCATTATTTGTATGGGGTTCATTGTGAGATTTATACTGATCACAGGAGTCTGCAATATCTGTTAAAGCAGAAGGATCTTAATTTGCATCAGTGGAGATGGTTGGAGCTTCTTAAGAACTATGATATCACTATTTTGTACCATCCAGGGAAGGCCAATGTGGTGGCCGATGCTTTGAGTCGCCGGGTAGAGAGTTTGGGGAGTTTAGCATATCTTCCAGTAGTAGAGAGACCTTTGGTATTGGATGTTCAGGCCTTGGCGGGCCAACTTGTCAGATTGGATATTTCGGAGCCTAATCGGGTATTGGCTTGTGTGGTCTCCAGGTCTTCTCTTTATGACCGTATCAGGGAGCGTCAGTATGATGATCCCCACCTGTTCATTCTTTAGGATAGAGTTCGGAGAGGTGATGCTAGGGATGTGACTATTGGTGATGACGGCGTGTTGAGAATGCATGGCCGGATATGTGTGCCTAATATAGATGGGCTTCGAGAGTTGATTCTTAAGAAGGCCCACAGCTCGCGGTATTCTATCCATCCGGGTGCCGCGAAGATGTACCAGGATTTGAGGCAGCACTATTGGTAGAGGCGGATGAAGAAGGATATAGTTGGGTTTGTGGCTCGGTGTCTCAACTATCAGCAGGTTAAGTATGAGCATCAGAGACCGGGTGGCTTGCTTCATAGATTAGATATCCTAGAGTGGAAGTGGGAGCGGATCACCATGGACTTTGTAGTTGGGCTCCCATGGACTTCGAGGAAGTTCGATGCTATTTGGGTTATTGTGGATCGGCTGACTAAGTCCGTGCACTTCATTCCAGTTGGTACTACTTACTCTTCAGAGCGGTTAGCTAAGATTTACATCCGAGAGATCGTTCGCCTACATGGTGTCCCAGTTTCCATCATTTTAGATTGGCGTACTCAGTTGACATTGCAGTTTTGGAGGGCCGTGCAGCGAGAGTTGGGTACTCAGGTTGAGTTGAGCACAACTTTTCACCCTCAGATAGAGGGGCAGTCCGAGCGCACTATTAAGATATTGGAGGACATATTGCGTGCTTGTGTCATTGACTTTGGGGGTTCATGGGACCAGTTTCTGCCACTTGCGGAGTTTGCATATAACAACAATTATCAGTCGAG
>AWOL01S0047849.1:0-28634 GCA_000715115.1 Nicotiana otophora
GATTTGAGAGGTTCAAGAAGTATCAACCTCTTACTTACGATGGTTCACTTACTGAGGATGCACGTAGATTTCTAGACAAGTGCTATCGTATTCTACATACCATGGGTGTTGGGGAGTTGAGCGGAGTCGCCTCTACTATATTTTAGCTGTTAGGAGTAGCATATCGGAGGTGGCAGGCTCATGAGGAGGGTAGTCCAATCGATGCAGCCCCACTCACTTAGGCTCAAGTTTTAGAGGTGTTTTTAGGGAGTTTGTTCCCCGGACCCTTTGAGATGCATGACGCACAGTGTTTGAGCAGCTGCGTTAGGGTACTATGTCAGTGTTAGAGTATTCCCTCAGATTCAGTGAGTTGTCCCAACATGTGCCTACTTTGGTTGCTACAGTCTAAGATCGATTTTGTAGACTCAATGAAGGACTCAGTTATGGTATTAGATTTAGCATGAATCGGGAGTTGGAGACGGATACTCTATTTCAGCAGGTTGTGGATATCGCTCGAAGGTTTGAGGGTATACGGGGCCAAGAGATGGAGGACATGGAGTGTAAGAGGTCTCGTGGATCAGGAGGATCTACTGATCCCTATTTTGGAGGCAGGGCACATAATGGTAGAGGTTTTGTGGGTCAGCCAGTTCAATCTGCACTTCAGGTTTGANTCGCAGTCTAGGCAGAAGAGCTACGCGGATAGGAAGGTCTGTGATGTGCCTTTTATGGTTGGGGAGAAGGTTTTACTGAAGGTATCACCCATGAAGGGTGTTATGAGATTTGGGAAGAGGGGCAAGTTGAGCCCCCGGTTCATTGGGCCTTTTGAGGTGCTTCAAAGGATAGGGGATGTGGCTTATAAAATTGCCTTGCCACCTAGCTTATCGAGTGTGCATCCAGTGTTTCATATTTCCATGCTCCGAAAGTATATTGGAGATCCGTCTTATGTTTTGGATTTCAGCACGGTTCAGTTGGATGGTGATATGACTTATGATATGGAGCCAGTGGCTATTTTGGATCGGCAGGTTCGAAGGTTGAGGTCAAAGGATATAGCTTCAGTAAAGGTGCAATGGAGAGGTCAGCCTGTGGAGGAGGCCACCTGGGAGACTGGGCGGGAGATGCGGAGCAGATATCCATGCCTATTCGAGACTCCAGGCATGTTTCTAGACCCGTTCGAGGGCGAACATATGTTTAAGAGGGGGAGGATGTAACGACCCAGACGGTCGTTTCGAGAGTTATAACCCCGTTTTCCCCATTTCTACTTCTTTTTGTGTTATTCAGCTATATTATATTATATCGGGTTAGTTGGTTCGGGACCGGAGTGGTTTCAGAGTGAATTGAGACACTTAGTCTCTTAAGTAGAAACTAAAGTTGGAAAAGTCAATCGGATGTTGACCTATGTATAAACGATCTCAGATTTGAATTCTGATGGTTCTGTTAGCTCCGTTAGGTGATTTTGGACTTAAGAGTGCGCCCAGAATATGATTTGGAGGTCCGTGGTAGAATTAGGCTTGAATTGGCAAAATTGGAAATTTGGCAATTTTGGTCGACAATGGAAAATTTGATATCGGGGTCGGAATGGAATTCCGAAAGTTGGGCTAGGTTCGTAGTGTCATTTGTAACGTGTGTGCAAAATTTGCGGTCATTCGGACATGGTTTGGTTGGTTTCGGCATCAGTTGCCGAATTTAAAAATTTAGAAGTTCTTAGGCTTGAGTCTGAGGGTAATTTGATGATTTGATGTTGTTTTGAGTGATTCTAAGGTTCGACTAATTTGGTATATTTATATATTACTTGTTGGTATTTTTGGTTGAGGTCCTGAAGGCCTCGGGGTGATTCTGGGTGGTTAACAGATTTGTCGAAGATGGAAAATGTAGCTGAAGCTGCTGCCATTGCTATTTTCGCACCTGCGGAAAAAAGAGTCGCAGGTGTGAGGCCTCTGGTGCACGTGGGGAGTTCGCAGGTGCGGGCAATACTGGGCTAGGCAGGTTGCGCAGGTGCGAGTTGGAGGTCGCATCTGCGAGCCCGCAGGTGAGAAACCTGGGGTGCAGATGCGGAAAGGGGAATGCTGGGCAGGCTTCGCAGAAGCGAAGGAAACGCGCAGGTGTGCTTTCGCAAGCGCGAGAATTTACTGCCAGATGCGGAAAAATGTGAGGCCAAGGCTGGAGAGCAGGCGGGTAGAATTAGGCCGCAGCAGCAAGCCCGCATGTGCGAGGCCTGGAGCGCAGGTATGAAAGCTGGGGAATTAAGTGGAGTTCGCGGATGTGGCGCCTTGACCGCAGGTGCGGTCCCGCAAGCGCAGAAAAAGAGCCCGCAGGTGCGAAAAATCTTGGTAGAAACCATAAATAGAACCCTTCGCGAATTTGGTTCATTTCCACCATTTTCAAGTCGGTGTTTGGAGCTTTTGGAGTGATATTTGAAGGGTGATTCAAGGGCTATCAGTGAGGTATGTTGCTTGAGCCATAATACTCGTATATATGGTGATTTCCCATTGTATAAACATGTAATTAGTGAAAATGAGAGGTTAAGGCTTGAAATTTTTGGAGAGTAATTTAAGGATTTGATGGACCAAACGATGTCGGATTTTGATGAAATTGGTATGGTTAGATTCGTGAGTGAATGAGCTTTCTAGTTTCGTGAATTTTGTAGGATTTTGAGACGTGGGCCCGGGGGCCGGGTTTGGGCCAATTTCGAGTTTTGGTCTAATTTTGTAGCTTTTCTTGTGGAATTCATTCCATTGATGCGTATTGATAGTATTGTACTAATTGTGAGTAGATTCGGAGCATTTGGAGGCCGAGTCCTGAGGCAAGAGCATTACAGGGTAGAGATTTGACCGGTTCGAGGTAAGTAACGATTGTAAATCTAGTCCTGAGGGTATGAAACCCCAGATTTTGTATCATTCTACTATTTTTAGTGACACACATGCTAGGTGACGGGCGTGTGGACGTGCACTGTTGGAGATTGTGGCATGGTCCGTCCCATAGCAACTATAAAGTTGCATACTTTGTTGAAACTATATGATACTTATATGTTTTAGAAAGAGTTTCTGTAAATTGGGCTGAATGTCGTGTTTGGGCCTTGTGCCAGTGCTGTTTGGACCTTTAGGGGCCTTTTCTTACTATCCTCTCATTGTTTTCGATTGAAAATCTATACTCAGTCATGGTTATAATTGTTTACTGCATAACTCAGTTTTATGACTCTATTTTGATGCATATAAATGTTGTTTTGGGTCGAATGCCCTGTTTTTACTGAAATGTCCGAGTGGCTTGTGAGATTTATGATTGAGTGAGGCCGAGGGCCTGATTTATGAGGATATTTATGGGATCGGGCTGCACCCCGCAGCATATTTGATATAGGCCAAGGGCCTGAGTGATTTATGCCATGATTTGTCTTGATATAGCGCTTGGACTGAAGGAGCCCCTCCGGAGTCTGTATACACCCTCAGTGAGTGCGGGTACCTATTGAGTGCGAGTGCCGAGTGCTGAGTGACTGGGAGGCAAGAGTGATTGTGAGGTATGCCCGAGCGGCAAGAGTGATTGTGAGGTATGCCCGAGTGGCAAGAGTGATTGTGAGGTATGCCCGAGTGACACGAGTGACTGTGAGGTTTGTCCGAGAGACTGTATATGAGTGATGTTTTGCCCGAGGGGCTGTTTATGATTTCATCATTTTTGCTCACCTTTGTATTTTTTCTCTGTCTGAAAACTGTTGAAAAATATATTTAAATGATTTTTACTGGAACTGGGTTTAAACGATATGTTTTGATTCAAATCCTGATTTTAAAAGCATGTGGTATTTTACTGAGATTTTCCTGATATGAACGTTATATGCTTTATTGCTCGTCACTACTGCTCAGGAGGTTTATACGCATGAGTTTCATAATCGAGCATATTATGCTGGAACTTTTCGTGTGCCGGAGCTCCAACATAGTGAAAGTTTATATGTTGGAGCTCTATAATTCAACATATTATGCTCGAACCTTCCGTGTTTCAACAAAATAGTAACTATTTTTTAACTAACAAGTGTGAAAACTAGTTAGCTCATGCTATTTTAATCAAAAGTGAAGCTTTTATGGGCCCATGTACCCATGTTACATACAAATAAAGTGGAGTAATTTGTATTTTACCTTAGAAGTTACCTTAGAAGTTAACAATATAATAAGTAATGATAAAAGACAAGGGACCCATGCTACAGAATGTAGAATTGCAAAGAAAATCAGGATATGGGCATCAAAGATGAGAAACAGACGTTCCCCATACAAACCCAAGCCCAAAGATCAGTCAATTGAAAGACCTAATGACTGACAACTTCCAAGTGAGAAAAGCCCAAAAAAATTATTTTGGATCAGTGGGACCCATATCCCATGTGTGGCCATATTTATAGCAGACTGGTTCAAGCCAGTTGAGTCATAAACACTGTTTTCTTACCCTTTTTACTACGACAGATTGATCCAAAATTCCAAACTGGAGGAGGATCTTATCTGCCCAATGTCAAGGGAGTAAGTGGAATCTATGACCAGGAATTTGTTTACGTGGACATTTTACACCCAAAAATAAGTTGTCATGCCTTTGTATAGTTTTCGATTCAATACAAAACATATACCCGTCTTTTGTTCCACTGTATGTGATAAGTACTATTTTTTTTAATTATTTGATTTGAAAAAAAATGTAATTTGGTACATAAAGTATTATGCGATGCACTCCGAAGGTGTGATGTAGATAACCTACAATAATGACGCAGGACAAAGTTTAGAAAATAATGATTATTTCTTTGTAATTGCACATAATGAATAATATTTGAGGGGCAAGAGAGTTACTCCTATCTAGGAAATAGAAGTAAAAACTTACCCATCGGGTGTTAATACAATAACAACAACAACCCAGTAAAATTTTATTAATGGGGTCTGGGGAGGGTAGTGTGTACGCAGACCTTACCCCTACCCCAAAGGAGTAGAGAGGCTGTTTCCGAAAGACTCTCGGATCAAAAAAAAAAAAAAAAGACAAAAGGACAAAAAGGGAGACAATATTAGTATCACAACAACACTCATAGGATAATACTAAACAAATAAATACATAACATGTGTTTGGATATAAATTTTTCTAACTTGATCATGGTTAATTAATATATATTTTTATCTCATTAAATTATTTAATCATAATAAATTATATAATTTAATGTATAAACACGGTGCAAGGAGTAATTTTTACTGAAAATGGAACACCCTTTATATCATTTTGTCAAATAAAAACAAGCTCATTGGACCCCATAAATAGACTGATGAAGTGAAAGTATTTAGGTATTGCTATTGATCAGTTGTATGAAAGCTTTAGGGATGGAATCTCCCTTCTTCCCATTGTCCTTCAAGAATCTTGATTACCTTTTTTTTTTTTTTTTTTTTTTTTTTTTTTTTTTGGGTATTATCATCTTTAGCCCGCGATAAAATTATTTATATTTGTTAGTCAAAAAATGTATAAAATTTATATAATTTTAGTATATAACATACAATATATATATATATATATATATATAATATTTTTTGGGTTATTATTTTGATAACGACAATACAATGTCATTTCCCTACTTTTTCCTTCCTTCACTTGTCACTTGCATTTTAACAACTGTTGGGATAAAGAAGTTGGGGTAGCGACGAATTTAAGATTTAAACTCTATAAGTTTAATTTTTAAGGCTTTTAAAATTGAACTTATTGTATCTTTAAACTTATGTGTTCAAACCTATCATTTGTGATAATTCTAGTAAACTTTTACACATAAATTTATGTTTTGCGTAAAAAATACCGAATTCAGATAAATAAGACTCCGGGTCATGAAGCCAAAAGAGAAGTAGTACGAATTTCTAATTTATTATTTGTCTTTTTCAAGCTCTTGAAAGTCATGGAGTGCACGACATAGGGACCTTTGATGTACTTGAGCAAAAGAGCAGCGTACCAAACTTCAGCAACTTTCCTGGGAAAAGTTCACGCGCCCAAAAAAAAAAACATTAGTTTGTGATTCAACCGGTTATTTTAAAATAATTAATTCTAAAAAGTTTGTGATTTGTAAAACCTATATATGTTTCAAATACTGAAGTTCGTATTTTCGAAAAATTAAAGAATTGAGTTTTGAAGCCACATCGAAAATTAAATGCATTGGTCATAGTTAGTAGCACATAAACTTAAAAATTATACTATCTTTTTGAATGATAGCATTTAGTTTCAAGTCAGAATTACATATATATACCAGCTCCAAAATACTTAACAAGTGTTGTATTTGTTAAGATTAATTATTCACTTAGCTTAGCTTAGTCACTAGCTTAGTTATTGGAGCAGAGTTGTTAGTGTTAGCTATCAGTTAGTGGAACGTATTAGTTAAATGACAGTTGTAATAGCTTTAGTTAGTGGACTTCATTTTTCTTAACATTTTCGTTTTTGTATATAGTGGGACTCTCCACTCAGATTTTAATTTTGAAGAGAAAAGAAATTCTAGAAGCTTCACTCTATCTCCTTCTTCATTCTCTTCACTGTAACCTCCCATGGCGTAGAAATTCAGTTCTCATCACCATTAAAGCTTAGTTGAGGCTTAAACTACTGTTACACTAACGAATTTAATATGATATCAGAGCAAGGAGTGTAAGTTTGGACTCGTCTCTCTGAATCTGTTAGTTCTAATTCCGTCAATCTCGATCTCAATCAGATCGCACACATGCAAGTTCATTTTTCATCAATTTCAAACTTCTCTGTTTCTGTAATCACTTGAAAATTGCTTATAGATCTATAATCATTATTTTCTAGTTCTCAATCGAGATAACTATTGTCGAAAATGATGATCAATCTACACCGACCATGGCTGAACCGCTTAATCAGTCAAGTGTTGATATCAGTAGTCCCTTGAATATGCATCCATTTGATAATCCCAGAGCAGTGTTGGTTCCTGTTCTATTTGATAGTTTTGGATATCGATCATGGAGAAAGGGTGTAATGCGAGCCCTATCAGTGAAAAATAAGCCGGGATTCATCAACGGGGAATGCAAGAGACCAGATCCAGACTCATCGAAATTTTGACTATGGAAAAGATGCGATGACATGGTCACTTCATGGATTCTAAACTCCTTAACTAAGGAGATTGCAGATAGTGTTGAATATGTGACAGATGCATTTGAATTGTGGAGAGAACTTGAAGATCGATATGATCAAACAAATGGAACAAAATTCCACCAGATCCAAAAGGAAATCAATGATATATCCCAAGGAGCCCTTGATATCACTGGTTACTACACTAAAATGAAGAAGCTATGAGAGGAACTCAACACTTTAATTGTCAAATCTCATTGCACTTATAATTGTACATGTGGAGTTAAGGAAAGCATGCACAAAGCTGAGCAGGATAAGAGGTTGATACAGTTTCTCATGGGATTGAATGAGACATACACTGTAGTTCGAGGCAGTATACTCATGATGAATCCTCTCCCTTCAATTGCCCAAGCCTTTTCATTGCTAATTCAAGAGGAAAGGCAGAAAGAAATCAAGCCAAATAATCATTTGGCTATAGAGTCATCAGCTAGCACAAAAAGACCTGGTTTATTCAAGACAAACTATTCTCCCAGTAACAATCACAACAATAAAAACAGACCTTTTTGTGATTATTATAAGAGACCAGGGCACACCAAGGAGAAATGTTATAAGTTTCATGGATATCCTCAAAGTTTCAGTCAGAATCAGAATCCAAATACAAATCACAATCAGACCTCCAACTTCAATCAAAATCCTAGACAAAGTTTCAACTACAATCACAATTCCAACAACAACCAGAATAATTAGTTCAATAGAGGAAATAGAGTAATGGCTAATGCATATATAGCAACCACTGATACACAACCTGCTGAAACTGAGAAACATGTTGCTCATGATAATACTCAGAATGTGAGTCTTACTCAAGAGGAATACAACCAGTTGGTGAGTCTACTGCAGCAGTTTCAATCAGGAGGAGGAAGAGACTACACAACTAGTACTAATATTGCATCACGAGCAGCAAACTTTGTAGGTATTATAGCTTGTACTTCCTCTATTGATTTTGGTAAACTGTCATGTGAACGTTTCAAAAACAAAGCTGACTCATGGATTATAGATTCAGGGATATCAAATAACATGACCTTTAACAAATCCCTATTAACCAAGATAATAACCTTACCCTATCCTTTATTAGTTATACTTTCAAATGGCTACAAGGTAAAGGTGACAAAAATTGGTAGTGTGATGCTTACTCCTAAGATCACCCTAGACAAAGTGATGTTTGTCCCCTCTTTTAGATACAATCTGATCTCTGTTCACTCTTTGGCCTTTCATCTTAATTGTTTTGTTACTTTTGTCAAACACTGTTGCATACTGCAGTGGCCTCTCATCTTAATTGTCTTGTTGCTTTTGTCAAACAATGTTGCATACTGCAGGCTCCTTCAATGAAGACGCCTCTGATGATTGGTAGAGTTAAAGATGGGCTGTACATCCTGTGCCCAAGCTGTCTGAGGAACAACAGTGCAAGGCCTTCTGTAAAGACCACTAATGCCTTGTCCACTACTTCTACTTGTTGCACCTGTAACACACATTGTCCCTTTCATTCTACTGTAAATAGGTCATTGCGTGTCAATAAGTGTGTTTCCTCTTATCCAGTTGTAAATAATCCGTGTGAAAATACTGAAGAACAACTTTCCTTTACAAGTCCATCTTCTAAGGTTCCTAGTATAGTTTCTCATTTATGTACTAAAGGCAATATGGATGTATTGTGGCATAATATACTTGGACATGTCCCCTTTACCAAAATGAGAAACATTACTACTATTCTTATCAATTTATCTCCCCAAACAACTCTTCAACTGCACCATTTGCCCAATGGCTAGACAAGAAAGACTGCCATTTCCTCATAAAACCAGTACAACCAACAGAATTTTTGAACTTCTACATGTTGATTTGTGGGGTCCATATCATGTTCCTACACATGATAGATACAAATACTTTATAACTATGGTGGGTGATTTTAGTAGATCTACTTGGACTCACTTTTTATCCAGCAAAAGTAATGCCCTTCAAACACTCTAAGGATTCATAAATCTAGTAAAAAATCAATTTGGTGCAACTATCAAATCCATAAGGCCAGACAATGGATTAGAGTTCACTAACACAGAAGCAAGTATGTTGTTTCAATCTAGAGGCATCATCCATCAAAGAACCTGTCCCTACACACCACAGCAGAATGGTGTAGTGGAAAGAAAATACAAATATCTCCTTGAAACAACCAGAGCACTTCTCTTCCAATCCAAATTTCTCTTAAGATTTTGGGGTGAATGTGTTCTTTGTGCCACATATATTATAAACATATTGCCTTCTACTTCAACTAACAACCAAACTCCATATGAACTATTATATAAAAGAAAGCCAAAGTATTCTCACCAAAAGAGTTTTGGTTGCTTATGCTACCCTACTGTACCAATACCACACAGGGACAAGTTTGAACCCAGAACAACACCACATGTGTTTATTGGCTATCCTTTCAGCACAAAGGGGTACAAAGTCTTGAGTCTAGCCACCAGAAAGATTCATATCTCCAGAGATGTAGCCTTCAATGAGTCCATCTTTCCTTTTGTAATCAACATTAACAAATCTCCTCAGTCATCTATCCCTCATTCAATTCCCTTCATTGAGTCTCTATGTGAACAACCCTATGATAGTACAAATATTACACAAATGTCTGAAGATTTCAATTATCAAATGAGTCCTGATAGCATATCCAATCCTATGTCACCTATACATGTAGCTTCCCCATCACCTTTTGCAGTACCCTTTTCTTCATTACCTGATTCACCACAATATTGTTACACTGAACAGACCCATGCAGAACCTATCCAAGTGAGGCAATCTCAAAGAACTCATAAACCACCTATGTATTTGCAAGATTATGTACATTCCCTTTTTCACCTTTAAACAAATCATGTTACCCTAAATGCCTTATTCTCTATGAATCACCATATTACCTCTGATCTACTAACCTCTAACAGTTAGACTCTTGTGAGAAATGTTTGTCATGACAGGGAACCATCATCATATGAGGAGGCAGCCATTGATCCTGCATGGCAAGCAGCAATAACACGGGAATTTGAAGCACTATATTCCAATGACCTAGTAACTTTGCCACCTGGGAAGCAAGCAATAGGTTGGAAATGGGTCTACAAGGTGAAGCACAAAGCAGATGGTAGTATTGAAAGGTTCAAAGCCAGGCTAGTTGTTAAAGGCTACACTCAGCAGGCAGGAATTGCTTATACAGAAACTTTCTCACTAGTGGTAAAGATGACAACAATGAGGGCTTTAATAGCTAAAGCAGTTAAGAAAGGTTGGTTCATATTCTAATTAGATGTGAACAATGCATTCCTCCATGGAGACCTCAATGAGGAGGTGTATATGCAGGTACCACCTGGGCTTGTTGTGGATAAACCAGGATTGATTTGTAAACTGAACAAATCGATTAATGGCTTGAAACAAGCCAGTCGACAATGGTATGCAAAGTTGACTAAGGCATTGTGTTCAAAGGGCTATATACACTCCATGTATGACTACTCACTTTTCTATAAAAGAAATGGAGAATCCTCAGTATATGTGGATGATGTACTACTCACTCGAACTGACCAACAGAAAATTGCACAACTCAAAGCAGTTCTAAATGAACAATTCAAGATCAAGGACCTGGGGCAGCTGCACTACTTCCCGGGATTGGAGATTATGTATAAAGATGATGGGGTTATTATATCTCAAAGGAAGTTTGTGCTAGACCTGTTAAAAGAAAACGATTGTTTGGATTACAAGCCTTATTCTTCACCCTTGGATTCCACTATAAAGCTGAAGGCTAGAGAAGGCATAATCCTACAGGATCCTACCCATTATAGAAAGCAAGTAGGTAAATTGAATTTTCTAACTAACACCAGATTGGACATTGCATATAGTGTCCAACACTTGAGCCAGTTTATACAGGAACCTAGAAAACATCATCTGAAAGCAGCATTTCATCTGCTCAGATATTTGAGAAATGACCCTACTTTGGGAGATCACACAGTTAAAGCCTATTATGATTTTGATTGGGTAACCTGCCCGGATTCTAGGAGGTCCATTACAGGTTATTTAGTGCTACTGGGCAACAATCCTATCAGTTGAAAATCTAAGAAACAAGAGACTATATCTTTATCCTTTGCAGAAGGAGAGTATAGAGCTCCGAGGAAAGTAGTAAGGGAACTAGTATGGTTGAGCAGACTATTTGAAGAATTGACTGTTCCTTTTTTCTTGCCTATCTCAGTATTCTGTGACAGTCAATCTGCACTGCGCATTGAAAAGAATCCAGTATTTCACGAAATGACTAAGCATATAGAAGTGGATTGCCATTTTGTGCGTGATCAGTTACAAGTAGGCCTAATTTCTCTCCACCACATCTGAACAGACAATCAGCTTGCAGATGTTTTGGCTAAATCCTTGACTGGGATCAAGCATAGTGCTACATTAGGCAAGTTGGCTATGTTCACCACACCTCCAACTTGAGGGGGGTGTTAAGATTAATTATTCACTTAGCTTAACTTAGTCACTAGCTTAGTTATTGGAGCAGAGTTGTTAGTGTTAGCTGTCAGTAAGTGGAATGTATTAGTTAAATGACAGTTGTAATAGCTTTAGTTAGTGGACTTCATTTTTCTTAACATTTTCGTTTTTGTATATAATGGACTCTCCACTCAGATTTTAATTTTGAAGAGAAATGAAATTCTAGAAGCTTCACTCTCTCTCCTTCTTCATTCTCTTCACTGTAACCTCACATGGCGTAGAAGTCCAGTTCTCATCACCATTAAAACTTAGCTGAGGCTTAAGCTAATGTTACACTGACGAATTTAATATGGTATCAGAGCAAGGAGCGTAAGTTTGGACTCGTCTCTCTGAATCTGTTAGTTCTAATTCCTTCAATCTCGATCTCAATCAGATCGCACACATGCAAGTTCATTTTTCATCAATTTCAAACTTCTCTGTTTCTGTAATCACTTGGAAATTGCTTCTAGATCTGTAATCATTGTTTTTTAGTTCTCAATTACTTAGAAATTTCATACTGTACGAGATGACTATTGTCGAAGATGATGATCAATCTACACCGACCATGGCTGAACTGCCTAATCAGTCAAGTGTTGATATCAGTAGTCCCTTGTATATGCATCCATATGATAATCCCGGAGCAGCGTTAGTTCTTATTCCATTTGATGGTTTTGGATATCGATCATGGATAAAGGGTGTAATGCGAGCCCTATCAGTGAAAAATAAGCCAGGATTTATCAACGGGGAATGCAAGAGACCAGATCCAGACTCATCGAAATTTTGACTATGGGAAAGATATGATGACATGGCCACTTCATGGATTCTAAACTCCTTAACTAAGGAGATTGCAGATAATATTGAATATGTGACAGATGCATTTGCATTCTAAATTTCTCTCTTCCTTTCATTGCTAATTCAAAAGGAAAGGAAGAGAGAGATCAAACCAAATAATCATTTGGCTCTAGAGTCATGAGCTTTAAGTGCTAGCACAAATAAACCTGGTTCATTCAAGACAAACTATTCTCCCAGTAACAATCACAACAACATGAACAGACCTTTTTGTGATTATTGTAAGAGACCAAGGAACACCAAGGAGAAATGTTAGAAGCTTCATGGCTATCCTCAAAGTTTCAGTCAGAATCAGAATCCAAATACAAATCACAATCAGACCTCTAACTTCAATCAGAATCCTAGACAAAGTTTCAACTACAATCACAATTCCAACAACAACCAGAATAATTGGTTCAATAGAGGAAATAGAGCAATGGCTAATGCATATGTAGTAACCACTGATACACAACATGCTGAAACTGAGAAACATGTTGCTCATGATAATACTCAGAATGTGAGTCTCACTCAAGAGGAATACAACCAGTTGGTGAGTCTACTGCAGCAGTTTCAATCAGGAGGAGGAAGAGACTGCACAACTAGTACTAATATTGCATTAGGAGCAACAAACTTTGCAGGTATTATAGCTTATACTTCCTCTATTGATTTTGGTAAACTGTCATGTGAATGTTTCAAAAACAAAGTTGACTCATGGATTATAGATTCAGGGATATCAAATAACATGACCTTTAACAAATCCCTATTAACCAAGATAATAACCTTACCCTATCCTTTATTAGTTGTACTTTCAAATGGCTACAAGGTAAAGGTGACAGAAATTGGTAGTGTGATGCTCACTCCTAAGATAACCCTAGACAAAGTGATGTTTGTCCCCTCTTTTAGATACAATCTGATCTCTGTTCACTCTTTGGCCTCTCATCTTAATTGTTTTGTTGCTTTTGTCAAACACTGTTGCATACTGCAGTGGCCTCTCATCTTAATTGTCTTGTTGCTTTTGTCAAACAATGTTGCATACTGAAGGCCCATTCAATGAAGAGTCCTATGGTAATTGGTAGAGTTAAAGATGGGTTGTACATCCTGTGCCCAAGCTGTCTGAGGAACAATAATGCAAGGCCTTCTGTAAAGACCACTAATGCCTTGTCTACTACTTCTACTTGTTGCACTTGTAACACACATTGTCCCTCTCACTCTACTGTAAATAGGTCATTGCATGTCAATAAGTGTGTTTCCTCTTATCCAGTTGTAAATAATCCATGTGAAAATACTGAAGAACAACTTTCCTTTGCAAGTCCATCTTCTAAGGTTCCTAGTATATTTTCTCATTTATGTACTAAAGGCAATATGGATGTATTGTGGCATAACAGACTTGGACATGTCCCTTTTACCAAAATGAAAAACATTACTACTATTCCTATCAATTTATCTCCCAAACAACTCTTCAACTGCACCATTTGCCCAATGGCTAGACAAGAAAGACTGCCATTCCTTCATAAAACCAGTACAACCAACAAAATTTTTGAACTTATACATATTGATTTGTGGGGTCCATATCATGTTCCTACACATGATAGATACAAATACTTTATAACTATGGTGGATGATTTTAGTTGATCTACTTGGACTCACCTTTTATTCAGCAAAATTAATGCCCTTCAAACACTCAAATGATTTATAAATCTAGTAAAAAACCAATTTGGTGTAACTATCAAATCCATAAAGTCAGACAATGGATTAGAGTTCACTAACACAGAAGAAAGTATGTTGTTTCAATCTAAAGGCATCATCCATCAAAGAACCTGTCCCTACACACCACAGCAAAATGGTGTAGTGGAGAGAAAACACAAATATTTCTTTGAAACAGCCAGAGCACTTCTCTGTGGTGTAGTGGAGAGAAAACACAAATATTTTCTTGAAATAGCCAGAGCACTTCTCTTCCAATCCAAATTTCCCTTAAGATACTGGGGTGAATGTGTTCTTTGTGCCACATACATTATAAACATATTGACTTCTACTTCAACTAACAACCAAACTCCATATGAACTATTGTATAAAAGAAAGCCAAAGTATTCTCACCTAAAGAGTTTTGGTTGCTTATGCTACCCTACTGTACCAATACCACACAGGGACAAGCTTGAACCCAGAACAATACCACATGTGTTTATTGGCTATCCTTTCAGCACAAAGGGGTACAAAGTCTTGAGTCTAGCCATCAGAAAGATTCATATCTCCAGAGATGTAGCCTTCAATGAATCCATATTTCCTTTTGTAATCAACATTAACAAATCTCCTCAGTCATCTGTCCCTCATTCAATTCCCTTCATTGAGTCTCTATGTGAACAACCCTCTGATAGTACAAATATTACACAAATGTCTGAAGATTTCAATTATCAAAGGAGTCCTGATAGCACATCCAATCCTATGTCACCTATACATGTAGTTTCCCTATCACCTTCTGCAGTACCCTTTTCTTCATTACCTGATTCACCACAATATTGTTACACTGAACAGACCCATGCAGAATCTGTCCAACTGAGGCAATCTCAAAGAACTCATAAACCACCTATCTATTTGCAAGATTATGTACATTCCCTTCCTCACCTTAAAACAAATCTTGTTACCCTAAATGCCTTATTCTCTATGAATCAACACATTACCTCTGATCTACTAACCTCTAACAGTTAGACTCTTATGAGAAATTTTGTCATGACAGGGAATCATCATCATATGAGGAGGCAGCCATTGATCCTGCATGGCAAGCAACAATGACACAGGAATTTGAAGCACTATATTCCAATGACCTAGTAACTTTGCCACCTGGGAAGCAAGCAATAGGTTGCAGATGGGTCTACAAGGTGAAGCACAAAGCAGATGGCAGTATTGAAAGTTTCAAAGCCAGGTTAGTTGTTAAAGGCTACACTCAGCAGGCAGGAATTGATTATACAGAAACATTCTCACCAGTGGTAAAGATGACAACAGTGAGGGCTTTGATAGCTACAACAGTTAAGAAATGTTGGTTCATATCTCAATTAGATGTGAACAATGCTTTCCTCCATGGAGACCTCAATGAGGAGGTGTATATGCAGGTACCACCTGGGCTTATTGTGGATAAACCAGGATTGATTTGTAAACTCAACAAATCTCTTTATGGCTTAAAACAAGCCAGTGGGCAATGATATGCAAAGTTGACTGAGGCATTGTGTTCAAAGGGCTATATACACTCCATGTATGACTACTCACTTTTCTATAAAAGAAATGGAGAATCCTCAGTATATGTTGCAGTATATGTGGATGATGTACTACTCACTAGAACTGACCAACAGAAAATTACACAACTCGAAGTATTTCTACATGAACAATTCAAGATCAAGGACCTGGGGCAGCTGCACTACTTCCTGGGATTGGAGATTATGTATAAAGATGATGGGGTTATTATATCTCAAAGGAAGTTTGTGCTAGACCTGTTAAAAGAATATAATTGTTTGGATTACAAGCCTTATTCTTCACCCTTGGATCCCACTATAAACCTGAAGGCTAGAGAAGGCACAATCCTACAGGATCCTACCTATTATAAAAAGCAAATAGGTAAATTGAATTTTCTAATTAACACCAGATTGGACATTGCATATAGTGTCCAACACTTGAGCCAGTTTATGCAGGAACCTAGAGAACCTCATCTGAAAGAAGCATTTCATCTGCTTAGATATTTGAGAAATGACCCTACTTTGGGAATTTTCATGTCAAAGAATGGAGATAACACAGTTAAAACCTATTGTGATTTTGATTGGGCAACCTGCCCGGATTCTAGGAGGTCCATTACAGGTTATTTAGTCCTACTGGGCAACAATCCTAGCAGCTGGAAATCTAAGAAATAAAAGACTATATCTTTATCCTCTGCAGAAGCAGAGTATAGAGCTCTAAGGAAAGTAGTAGGGGAACTAGTATGGTTGAGTAGACTATTTGAAGAATTGACCGTTCCTTTTTCCTTGCCTATCTCAGTATTCTGTGACATTCAATCTGCACTACACATTGCAAAGAATCCAGTTTTTTCACGAAAGGACCAAGCATATAGAAGTGGATTGCCATTTTGTGCTTGATCAATTACAAGCAGGCCTAATTTCTCTCCATCACATCCGAGCAGACAATCAGCTTGCAAATGTTTTGACTAAATCCTTGACCGGGATCAAGCATAGTGCAACATTAGGCAAGTTGGATGTGTTCACCACACCTCCAACTTGAGGGGGTGTTAAGATTAATTATTCACTTAGCTTAGCTTAGTCACTATCTTAGTTATTAGAACAGAGTTGTTAGTCTTAACTGTCAGTTAATGAAACATATTAGTTAGATGACAACTGTAATAGCTTTAGTTGGTGGATTTTATTTTTCTTAACATTTTCGTTTTTGTATATAGTGGATTCTCCACTCAGATTTTAATTTTGAAGAGAAATGAAATTCTAGAAGCTTCACTCTCTCTCCTTCTTCATTCTCTTCACTGTAACCTCCCATGACGTAGAAGTCCAGTTCTCATCACCATTAAAGTTAGCTGAGGCTTAAGCTACTGTTACACTGACGAATTTAATAGTATTTACCACTAATGTGATGATACTTTTTGTTTCAAAACATTTTCGAGTTAATTTACATATAAAGAAGAAGTAAATATTCCATGACCGAATGAACTATGACGGAAACTGAACGTAATATTGATTGTTTAACAAAATATTCTTACAACTTCTTAAAAATTTAATTTTACGTACTCTATACAATCAACCCTTGTATTTCTTTTATTTTTTCCCATCTCTTAAATCAGCCCATGTAATTAAGAATGAAATATGGACATCCTTTTTAACTTAAAAAAAAAAAAGAAGAGAAAAATATGAAGGTCGAGTTGGATTAAAAGCATTTCATATATATATATTGACTGGCTATTACAAACTTATTTCCGTGCAAGAAATGGACGAGGAAGATGCATCATATCACCTAATATCCAACAGCAATACTCTAAGCATCGTTTGCTCGTTTGATTAGAAAAGTTTCTGACAAAAGTTTCCAAAAACTTATTAATATGTTTAAACCGAACCAAAGGGATTAGGTGTGATCTCAACTTAAGTTCTTTTTGGAATTTCCTTCTTCTAGTCTAGTATGATGGACTCATTCATTGCAAAATGTTATCAGTATAAAAAGAATCTAAACTATAATCTTATCCAAGTGCCAACCAAAGCACGGTTATATGTATTTATCATATTGGCCAATTCGTTTGACCTTTACCCAAAACGTAAATTTGAAGGCAAAATAATCGATAGAGAAAAAAACAAAAAGCAAGAGAAAAGAAAAAATCTTTTGCCTTCTGTTTTTCTCTGATGGTCACAAAACATAGCCAGATACATCAAATGAAAATATCTTCCTCTCTTTAAATAATCTAATACGACTTTTAAAAATGGCACGAAAGATGCTAATACTATTACTAGCTACTTATAATTTATTGAAAACATGGTCACCTTCATTGCCGTTTGGAATCAGGAGAACTCCTAGTAATTTAAAGTAAAAAATTTATAGTTTACATCAATTCAATAAATACATGATACACGTATTTATATATATATATTGTTATCACTAAATCATAATTAATTTATACATATTCTTACCGTAAGGGCACGTTTGGCCATAAAAAAATCACTTTTTTTGGATATTTTTTATTTTTTTTCGAAATCAGTGTTTGGCCATGAAAATTTTAAATTTCACATGAAATTGAATTTCGAAATATTTCGAAAATTCGAAAAACTCCAAAAAGCTATTTTTCAGAATTTTCACTACAAATCACTCATAAAGATTCAAAAATAACTCTATATTGTATTCATATCCAAATACAACTTTAATTTTTCAATATTATTTTTAAATTTTTTTTTCCGGAATTTCACAATTCTTATGTCCACACGCCCACTAAATTTAATAAGTATAATTTGGTGTAAAAGTTGAATACGGATAAATTTTATCGTAATTTCATGAACTTTCTTATCACCACTTTGAATATTCTTATTTTATAACAATGTCTCATTAAGAAGCATTATTGATATTCCTATTTTTCGGCGTGAATGACCCCACTGAGCTGTATCACTGTATTAATGTTAATAGTAAATTGATCTTTTGTAATTTTGTTCCCATATTACTTTCACTGATGACTCATCACTCATGACATGGTGTATCTTGGGTTTTCTGAAGAAAAGCACCAAATCAGTCACATAATTATAAAGACAAAGAAGCACAAGTTGCACTGGTTTGGATCAATTTTCATGTTAGCCTATGGGTGGCAGTCATTGCATCGAGATCGTAGGATTTAATTAAAAATTGCTCAAGTTTGATGAGAGAAGAATCGTTAATCACTTTCTTTTAATCACTTTGAGATATTGATATGTTCATAACCTAAAAAATATAAGTATCTTTTCTTTTGTTTGTCTCTGACCCCAAAATTCTCTTATGATCGTCATTCCATATTTCTATGTCGAGTAGTACTATTTGGTGCAATTTATTTTGTTTTCATTTAGTCTTACTTGTTTAGTACTTACTACACATGAGTGTTGTCTCCCCTGGTCTATATTAATGTATTTGGATTCAATTTTAATATAATATCACAAAAATAGCGTAGTCAGAGGATCGGTAGAATTTAAACTATAAAAAGCTTAAATAATAATCTATTGATCTCTAAAATGAAGATCCTATGATTCTTTACTATAATCTCCTTTTTTCTTCATCTTAAATGTAAATAAAAAAAAACGAAAAAGAAGAAGAAGAAGAAGAAGAAGAATGTTTTGTTTTTACTTGAAGATCTGTTTAAAAAGAAATGACAGGAAAAAGGATAAAATTTAAAAAGAGTCCACCCAAATATTTTATTACTAGTATATTTGTGGGGGTGGGTCCCGCTGACGAAAACAACAACGCCCGTCTAGTTTTTAATATCTAATCACATCAGGAAACGTGTCCATCTTTGATACCGTGTAATAGTAGATAAGAATCTCATCTGAAAAATCTACCACTCCACTAGTTGGACAAAAATTAGAATCTCTATTCTCTTGTATCTTTTACCTGTAAAATGCACATGATAACTGTAATATTTTCTTCTTTTGAGTTTTAAGCTTTATACATAAAAGCATAATCATTTAAAAGCATAACATAATTATTAAAACAATTATGTCAACAACAACAACAACAATAACAACCCAGTATAATCTCATTAGTGGGGTCTGGGGAGGGTAGTGTGTACGCAGACCTTACCCCTACTCTCGGGTAGAGAGGCTGTTTCCAAATGACCCTCGGCATCCTTCCCTCCAAGAACTCCCCACCTTGCTCTTGGGGTGACTCGAACTCACAACCTCTTGGTTGGAAGTGGAGGGTGCTTACCATCAGAGCAACCCACCTTGTCAAAAAACAATTATGTCAGTACATGTTAAAATTTACTACTAATAAAAAAGATCTTTACATTTTATATATTTAAAGTACTACTCTTTTTCTCTGCTAACTAATGTGGTAGTTGGAATCTTTTTTCGAGTAAAAAAAAATACTAAGTAGTTGGTTTTTTTATATTCCATAAAATATTCAACGCCTATTTGTTTATGTTTTTCTATACTAAAGCTGTCTATGAACAGTATGATGTTAATTAGTTTACTTTGGAGGTGATGTCACATATTCCGTCTGTTTAAAGCTTTTGGAACTCGTCTAGGGCTCGTCCCAGAGCCAAGACACCATCAAAGCGCTCTGAGGCTCCCATGCACGGCTTAGTTCTACGAGGCTTACGCTCAGGGGTGGAGCTAGAGTGTAGTCAGTGGATTCAGCCGAACCCAATAACTTTGATTCGAACTCTGTATTTGTCTTAAAAAATTCATTGAATATGTATAATTATTAATTTAGAGCCCAATAAGTTAAAACGATTAGAATTCTGAACCCATAAACTTGAAATTCTGGCTCCGCCTCTGCTTATGCCCAAGCAACCGATTGCGCGCCTTGAATACGACTAACGCTCAACGCTCGAGTCTTGCCCAATAATTCTTACACAATTCATGTGTTAAATTCCCTAATTAGCTTTGTTGGCCCTCGTAATTCTATTACAAATGAATGATAAAAATTATATTCATATGTAAAAATATAATAATTAGGAGTAATTCAAATAACGAACCATAATATTGCGTATTATTTGATTGAACATCGCAAGAATGAATTTCATTTGAACATTTCTTTGGGAAATAGATAGCCAAAATTTGTATATTCACTTGCCATTGGTCTTTATGTCTTAGTTCCATGTATCTCAAATTTAAAGTATTTTGTATTTAATTGTGAAGGAATAATATTTTAAATTACAGTATTGATTAAATTTATCATAATTATTTTACTTTCAGGGAGGTAAAATATGTAGTTTGATAATAATTTTTAAGAAACTGTAATTTTTTAATTATTTGAAAGTTAAGTACGGTTGATTGGTATCTCATAACTTTAATATTAGTGCATTATTTATATTTATAAAAAATGATCGATACTTTTGTTTCTATGAGTTTCTTTTTTCCTTTTTAATTTTATTAATTTTGATGTACTTTTTATATATTTTGTGTTATTATTTTATTTTATTAATTTATAAATTTAAAGATTAATGGGGATTACGCTCCGTGGCTCGAGATTTTCGCTTCGCCCTATATTAAATAAAATGCTTCGCTTTACGTCTCCGTCTTTTAAAACACTAATATTCCTCGTCTATACAAAGGAAAAAGCTGAAAAATAAATATTTCTGTTTTGAACTACCTGAAGCCTGACTTTCGAAGATAGGATATTGCGTTTTGTATTTAGAGTAAAATATAGGTTTTCCATCTTGATCGATGCCATCCAATGATATAACGAATTGAAATAAAACAAGTGTTAAGCGCGAAAATTAAAAAAAGAAGACGATTTATTTCGTAAACACATTATAATTTGACTGAGTGTCTTAACAAGTATAGTAATGGAGTAGTATTTTATTCATGTGGGCTAGAACTTTTTAATGATAAAATATTGAAATATTATCTATCAAAAGAAATTTCGTTCCTTGAGCTCGAAAATTTTATTTTTTAAACTCAAACTCTCTTGATTAAAGATGGAGAACCAGAAATTCAATTAATTTGTCCTTTCCCTAGCTGCTTCCTATTTCTAATTTCTTTTTTTCTTCATTTTCATATTTTCCAACAAGCAGTAAAATACTTATCCAATTATTGTACATACGTCTACATTTCCAATAATATCCCCTTTCCTTCCTTTATAAACAGTCTTTCTTCTCCACCTTTTCCCCAATCCTTTCTTCTCTTCCCCCACAAAGCAGGAAAAACACCCAATCATGGCAACTCTTAGCTCTACTCTCACCATATCCCTACTTCTCCTCCTCTTCTTATTCTTCTCCACCTTATCTTCCGCTTCCGACATGTCCATCTTAACCTACGATGAAAACCAACACTTTCGAACGGACGATGAAGTCATGTCCTTGTACGAGTCATGGCTAGTCGAACATGGAAAATCGTACAACGCCTTAGACGAAAAAGACAAACGGTTTCAGATCTTTAAAGAAAACCTAAGATACATAGATGAACAGAACTCTGTTCCAAACAAGAGTTTCAAGCTTGGTTTAACCAAATTTGCTGATCTGACTAACGAGGAGTACAGGTCCATGTACTTAGGTACTAAGACCAGTGATCGTCGCAGGTTGTTAAAGAACAAAAGCGATCGGTATCTTCCTAAAGTTGGGGATAGCTTGCCGGACTCAGTTGATTGGAGAGAGAAAGGTGTTCTTGTTGGAGTTAAGGATCAAGGAAGCTGTGGTAAGTTAATTGGCTATGGCTTGTCTCTTTCGTTTATCTCTGTTTTTTTGGTTATGGATCTAAAATTAATTAGATGATATTTTCGTAATTTAATTTGTTATTAAAGCATACAGAGATAGGCTAGTTGGTGTTCCACTACCATCATTAATTAATATACGAACTTGACAAACAAAGGAAATCATACTTTACTGTGCTAAAATAAATAAATACTCTCCCCGTTTCATTTGACACAAAGTTTGAGAAGAAATAAAAAAATTCAAATATTGGCAAAAGTTTTGTGGGTCATCATAACATATGTGTTGGTATTCTAATTTTATAAAATAAAAAGGTTAAAGTTAAATTATTTCTAAATATAACTGGTTATTTATTATTTTCTATGTTATTAGATTAGAATTGGTATCAAGAATTATTTTTTCTATGGTATTAGATCAGATTGAAATATTTTCTCTGTTCATAAACTCTCATGTCAATAGTGCGGGGGAATTCAATTCTAGTCCTCTATGACTAGAAAGCCAATATGTGTGTGTATGCATAAACGATGGATACCTTTATGTTTTTCTTCGAGTTTAATACATATACTTTGATAGTATTATTTTTTATAGTATTAGTGTAATTTAATGATCAGTTGTAACAATTTATTATTTTATAGTTTAAATAGTTATATGCCCTTATTATTGGATATAAAGAATTATGTCATAGATCAACTTTTACCTAATACTAGTATAACAATTCTTCACATTTTTGGGGCATAATCATATTATTCCCCGACCACATCTTTTCTTTTTTCCTAGTCATTATTCCAGGACCCCATCTGTCCATACGCATGAGCAATTATCGGGTGAAAAGCTTAACAGCACAACTTGATAATGATAGAAAACGCTCACCAATTGATGCAGAGTTTTGGCAGTAGAATATTTGTTAGTTGCTACAATATTTAATGTGCAATTTGATGTCAAATGGTACACGAAGTCTAAAAACCATGTGACACTGACGTGTATTCTTTATTAATGCCTGCATATCAGTTGGTTTTAAAATTTCTCAATTCATTATTTATGTTGTATGGCTCAATATTTGTGTATGGAGTAATAATCTATGGGTTAAATGAACCAGGGAGTTGTTGGGCATTCTCTGCAATTGCTTCTGTTGAAGCAGTGAACTCAATAGTAACCGGTGATGTGATTTCACTATCGGAGCAAGAGCTGGTGGATTGCGATACTTCCTACAATGACGGTTGCAATGGCGGTCTTATGGACTATGCTTTTGATTTCATCATAAAAAATGGAGGAATTGACACTGAAGAAGACTATCCTTACACAGGCCGTGATGGCAGATGTGACCAGTCAAGGGTAAGTTTTGGATTTTTTAACTGAACTAAATTCACTTTATTTATTGATTTATGTAGTGAATTGAAGATTTTTTTTTTTTTGAAACATTTGTATCATGCAGAAAAATGCCAAGGTTGTTACCATAGATGGGTACGAAGATGTTCCTGAAAATAATGAAAAGGCACTGCAAAAGGCTGTTGCAAATCAACCTGTGAGCATTGCCATTGAAGCTGGTGGCAAAGACTTTCAACACTATGTATCGGTAATGTTTTTATTCTATCTTTTTCCCTAAACAGAGAAAATACAAGTGAACTTGGCAAATTTTGTTAATCAGTTAGTTAGTCCAAAACTCACAACTAAGGAGGAGAAGTGCAAGAAACGTATCTTACAACATTGTGAAGATATTGTTTTTCTAGTAAAATGTTTTCTTTTTATCCAAGACAGTAGGTCTCTTTCGACCAAGGAATATGGCATATTTAAAGTACATCGATAGTGTAATTTTTTTTTCATTGCCGGCATATATAACTTGTAATCTTATTGAAAAATTCATTAGTTAGTAAAATATTAAATATCATTCCCTTTATCTTTCTGAGCCGAGGGTCTTCGAAAATTGCTTCTCTGCCTTATTAAATGTAAGGTTAAGATCTGCATACACACTACCTTCCTCAGACCCCATTTGTTGAATTACGTTGGGCCTAATGTTGTAGTAGTAAAATACTAAATTGTCTTACTAACCTTACTACCTCAAGTAATTTTGGCTGCATGAGTACTGCTATTTAAAAGTCGAAATCTATGATTTGTCAATGATCACAGCATACTATTCTATAATAAAATTATGTGATGAAGTTCTTATTGCCTATTAGTTATATGGTCTAATACTTTTCTGTAATTCCTTTTGGCATCACGTCTGCAGGGTATTTTTACTGGAAAATGTGGAACTGCAGTGGACCATGGTGTGGTTGCTGTTGGATATGGTAGTGAGAATGGTATGGATTATTGGATTATTAGGAACTCTTGGGGTGCTTCTTGGGGAGAGAAAGGTTACCTTCGCGTTCAACGTAACGTCGCCAGTTCTAAAGGTTTGTGTGGATTAGCCATAGAGCCTTCTTACCCAGTAAAGACAGGCGTAAATCCCCCTAAACCTGGTCCATCTCCTCCATCTCCAATCAAGCCACCTACTCAGTGTGATGATTATGCTCAATGCCCTGAGGGTACCACTTGCTGTTGTGTCTTTGAATACTATAACTCCTGCTTCTCTTGGGGTTGTTGCCCTCTTGAAGGAGCCACTTGCTGTGAAGATCACTACAGTTGTTGCCCGCACGACTATCCTGTTTGCAACGTTCGTGCAGGCACCTGCTCAATTGTAAGTGACTCGCACTTAGTATTTCTGCAGAGAAGTTTGATTTCTATACATTGATCGTCTAAAGAATTTTGATATTATGTGTAATTTAACTGGTTGTGGCATGTTGCTCGTCATTTTTTCTAAGTCAACTATCCACTATTATGATTAGTGTATATATGATTTATTCTTTCCTCATGCGATTTCTTTTATTGATGCAGAGCAAGAACAACCCACTGGGAGTGAAGGCAATGAAGCACATTCTTGCTGAACCAATTGGGGCCTTCATAAATGGAGGAAAGAAGAGCAGTTCTTGAAATTTCACAAGCACCAGCTATGTGGAATGAGGTGAGAGAAGGGTCGACAGAGGATGTAAAAATCATGATTGTGCTTGACGATCGTGTTGGTACATTGATTTGCAGACCTCATTTCCAGTAGAAAGTTGTAGAAAAAAGATAATCCATAATCAAGTATTACAAAGATGCTGATCTATGATTTGTATATATTGCTTATTTATTGTTGTTGCTGCAGCTACAGCAAAAGATTATAGAAGGATTATTGTTCTGCTTTGTCTAATTATATAAATAATCCTTGTTTCTTGGTATGAAGACTCCAAGTGATATTTTCATCAGCCTGTTTATTCTTTCACTTGTACTTGCTTTCAACAATAATATCAAAGACTATTTTCTGCACCTTTTCATCACACAGTAGTATTTATTTATTCCACCATCTGTTTTTTTCTGCCCCTATTTTTTCAAGATTGAACAAGTATTCATTCTTTCTCCTGACATAATGCTGGTACGAAATGATTCTAAACCTGTCGAAATTGGATAGTAGAAAGACTATCCCCAATTTGAGTGAAACTTACAACAACCCAAAAAGGAATTGCAGTAATCAAGCAAACTAAATCACATTGAATAGAGTGTTTATTAAACAATTCATCAACCATAGGACCGTACCCTGTATTCCAAGTTTGAAAGACCATGATTTTGAGGCCTTGAAGCTCCTCCAACAATAATTGCCATTTGCCATACATTCTTTAATCATTCAGGATAGCAGATTTCAATGATGAACTTCTATTGGTGCACATTTATCGAGTCTCATTTCCTAGAGTATTCAATAATTATACTTAGAGCGCAAGATTGTAAACAACTAGAGGAACCTACTCTATGATAAGCAAATAATGAACAAGTCATTTGCACCCGCGGACGTGTTATTTCACTGTCATATCAAGGAGTATACTATTAAAAGTATTGAATTATGAGTGGAAGATGAAACTATTTGCATTCGTGAGGTTGATATTTCGAGATGGAGTTCTCAGTTTGGCAGGGTATGAATTGCCACTTTGAAGCATCCCGTTTGAAATGCAAGCTGCAGACTAGACGGAGGTAGCTACCCATGCTGAAGCTACCAATTCAAGTATGAAGTGTCCAACTGTTGCTATTTGGGCTTATAGGATGGCTTTTTAAAACATCAATTGATATGTCATAATATCACTTGGTTTTCGAAAAGACTTGTCACCTACCGGCACTCCGGCAGAGTTTGAACATATGAAAGCATGGGCCTTGAAGAATTTGAACAGGGAGCTGGAGATGTGGAGAACGGGGGTCATACAGTTGAATAAGTTGGATGAGTTTTGGCGACATGCCTAGAGAGTGCAACCTTATACAACGACTAAAGGAACCTATTCCATGATGAGAAAATAATAAACTGAGTCATTTTCACACAGAGATAGCATGCTATCTCACAACTAATGCCAAGAATAAGGAGCATATTGTCGAAAAACTTGAATGGTGATAAGTGGACGATGAGACTATTTGCATAATTCTCAGAGGTTGGTAATCGATTTGCGATTGAAAAGAAACATATTAAATTTCTTCACTATAATTTTTCTATGGTATCGGTGGTGTAGCTATATCCATAGGTTACATGGAGTTCATGAGGTGGAAAAACAGGAAGAAATGATGCAACCTTTTCCTGTTTCATTTGCTCTCTTTAACTACAGGTATTCCTTTTTACGGAATAAGTTGTTAATACTAAGTAATCACTTTTATCTTAAATCATATCAATATTTAGCTTTTAAACAAAAATTCTACGATAACATGTTGAGACACCATGTTTCCATAAAAAAGTGTCAAAAAGGAAGCTAGCTACTCTAAATTTCTTAGATTATTTTAGGATTTATTTATTATTTAATAACTCGTTTAAGGCATATCCCACCATCTTAGTTAGCCAATTAGCAATATAGGTCGTTTCGCACTCATCTAGACATGGTAAGTCCGAGAGTTTGTGTAGCATTTTAATTGTTACATATTGAAATTCAAATTTAGTTAACTTCTAAACAGACTTCTCATGATACCCAATTGAAAAATCATATCTTCTTTGTCATGACAAAGCATAACAGACAATGGCATAACACAAGTTATAGCTAGTCTTTTCTATCCCCTCCATATTCCTATGAAGAAACTTTGAACAAAGAAGCCAGCCACATAATTCAAAAATTGCCTACGCTGAAGCCTTCAGTCCCAAGGTTGATGTTAGAAGGCTCTCAACAAACAAATTTGCCACATGCGTTGTTGAAGCATCCAAGCCCTCTACTAATGCATCTTTAGAAATGTATTTGACATCAAATTAAGCAGTGGAATTGGAGCCTCTTACCAACTATATTGACCGGAAGGAAGTAATTGGATATAATATTATGGCAAGACAAGCACACCAAGTATCTGATCCAACTTGAGCCGCTATTTCCAAGGACATGCATCCGGACTATAGTTGCCTGGTATTTATGTTAGGCTACATTAGGAACTCCATAATCGCATTTCATTTGAATATAACTCCCATCGAATGTGAAAAGGCTAGCAAAACTCATATTTCTTCAACTGAAATGTCTACTAGTTATCAAATTTATCAAGAGCAACATGTGATATCTCGAGGAGTAGGGACGGAACTCTAACAAGCTCTAGCTTCTCTTTCTCAAGGGGAAGGGACAAATGGCTTCTTTCCCAAGTTTTTGAAATTCTACAATGAAAGATATTTCATTATGATTGTGATTTATTTTCTCTTTTATTGGAGTCTGAGTAATCAAATTAGAAACATTAGTTTTTAAAGTATTTTTGTAATTTTTTCAAAGGTGTGATATTCTTTGTTATGCTATTACAAGATACATTATGTGAAATATTTGTTTATATTTGATATATTTTATATTAAAAATATAGTGTTGGATAAATAAAAGCCAAATTTTAAAGATCTATAAAACAAAAGACAAAAAATATTATTTATGCTATTTGTGAGCACTTAATTTTTTACCATACTTGTGATTTTTCAACACTTTTTAGTATGTAAATAATTTTAAGTTTAATCTACATATTTTAACTTTAACTTCATTTTTAGTAGGTTTTATTTAAGAAAATTAAAAATCACAAAACTTATATGTTCTTGATTTTAAAATATTTAGCTAGTATTTTTATTTTACACTCTTTAAAAAATATATATTAATTAAAGCAGGAGTCAATGAGTCATTTCCATGTGGCAAGATTCTTTCTTATCTTTTGTAACAAACTCACATGCTCTCTCTAAACAATGCACATGCCATACACACTCTTTTTCTTGGCCACCAATTAATCCCTATACCTAAACCTATATATTTTTCACTCATCCATACTTTGTGGATATACATCTGAAAATAGAGAGAAGAAGAGAAACAGATTACCCCCCCCCCCCCCCCCCCCC
>AWOL01S0047867.1:0-14099 GCA_000715115.1 Nicotiana otophora
ATGATACGAAAAGATATGTTATGTTGGTACTCGGTTGAGTAAGGTACCGGGTGCCCGTCGCAGCCATCGGTTTGGGTCATGAAAAAAGTGGTATCAGAGCAGTTTTGTCCTAGGGAGTCTACAAGCCGTGTCTAGTAGAGTCTTGTTTATGGGTGTGTCGTGCACCACACTTATTAGTAGGAGGCTACAGGGCATTTAGGACTGTCACTCTTTATTCTTACTCTAGATTGTGTGGTAGAGCTCAGTTGTAAGAACTCAATTTCCTAAACCCTATCTTATTCATAATACGACGATGCCTACATGTAGAAAGACAGTTGATAAGAGATATAGCTGTGGAAGAGTTAAGTCAGAGAAACTCGATTTTGCGTGATGCTCATGAGGAGAAAAAAAAAAGCAAGGTGAAGAAGGGTACGAGACAGCCAGTTAATGAAGATTATCAGTATTTACAATTCAAGCAGAGAAATATAATCATTTTGAGTTAACTTCAGCGGTGATATATATATGTGCAATTGGCCACACCCAACTCAGTTATGCCCTATGGTGGCTAACAGGTGTAGTTTAAGAGAAGGACGGGATATCAGGATCTGATTGGGGTTAGAGTAACCCAAAATGGTGAATGGATTGTTTGTGTTAGTTGACATTTCCGAAGGATATTGCAAATGTGCTAATAGATCTCCTTGTGAGACACCTAGATGGTGCACTCTAGAATAGTACAACTAGATCTGAGTACTACAAAGATAGGCACTGGAAGCCTTGAAGGGATAAATATTACCTTAGTGTGGCTCCCATCCCTAGTAGAGAAATAATGTTAGGCAACCCGATGGGCCGGTAGATGCAGTAAGGGGAGCTAAAAGCAAAAGAATATCTTGTTCGAGTTTCAGAATAAAGTGATAGACATAAATGTTAGCGGAAAATAAGAAGAGAGTTAATGAAGCATTATGAGTAAGATGTGATACATGGATGACAATGGTAGATCAAAAAGATGATAGTATTATAGAGTCTATAGTCAAGTGAAGGAAAAGACGAGAGGTGACAGGCCTTGAGATGACAAAAAAGTATAGGCCATAAAGTCGTATCCTCATTTCGAGAAATAAGTTTGTGACTCCAACGCGACTACCAGAAGGAAAAGTTAGACCCCAGAGTAATAGAAATTAGTATGAGCTGGTGAACAAGATAAACTAAACATGAATTAGGGACTGAATGATTTGATAATAGTCGACATCATGAGAATTTCAAATTGCGTTCTGGCGATAATAGAATGGACAACAGAAGAAGATTCATGAGAAATTCAGAGAATGGTCATTCAGGAAGACGCCTCCCTAAAGCAAGCAATGTGAGCAAAGTCAAGCTTAAGGGACTGTGTATGCTAGTTACACTAGGTGTCTCCCTCGTGATTAAGAAAGTTTGTTATCCTTGGTACAGAAGGATTACCGCAAGGTGATTAAGGTTCATCGATGATGTGAAAAGACGCCAAATATGTAGAGATAAAACATCCATCGGTAGCTCATTGTAACACTAAATCTTAGTACTCCCCTAAAGGGGGAAATATGGAGTGATGTGGCAATAAATCAGAATTAAGCGGTTCTAGTAACTATGGAATGGTAAAAGAATGCGATAAAAATGAGAAAAGGGATGAGATTGCACTGATTCAAAGCCTACAGAGATGCTACGATTCCACAACATTATGCAAATACGATGTCAAGGAAAGGAAGTAAGGGTTCCTACCCGAGATGTTATTAATAAATAAGGAGTCAGTGCGAGACATAAGTTAAGACAAAGGAAATAACCCAAGAAAGATTACGCGAAACATTGATATGAGAATGGGCCAACGAGTAGTTGGTAGTTGATTCAGGAAGAGCCTAGTTATGGCTAGACAGGAGGTTACTGACGAGTCAGCAGATCATGCAAGATAAACATAGTAAAACCCAATATAGTGAATTCAGCCTCGCAGTAATATCATTGTAATACCTGAGAAATATTCATATAGGAGTTGGGGTAGTTAAAGGTACCGTATGAATATTACGGGGATAAAAGAGAGTGTCACTGGGAAGACAATCAAAATATCAGTTCAGAAGCAACCCTACAAGCATAAGGGCGTGGAGGTAAGTAACTATGGATAATTATAGGCAAGGAAGGACATCAAAAGGTCCGTCAAGTATACAATGTAATAAGCTCACAACTTTATAAGAGTTAGAGGATCCTCCCTAAGTACTATGATGAAAGACTAGCTTAGGAAATAAGGAAGAAAGCTTCAACCTAAGCACAGTAACCTAAAGAGGAGATGGTCTTGTAACAACAGTCTTACAACAACATTGTACGCACTCCATAAGAAAGTGGCACCTATCGTGGCTAATGAACGAGAAGAAGAAAAAAATCAAAAGGTGATATTCAAAATCATATGGGTTGGATGGAATTCCAATATGTGTGGGCACTAAGATAAGTCAAATATTCATGCAACAAGTGGTAGAAAGACCAGGAAAAGAAATAGCTTACGTTTAAAGAAAGCTGAGAAGGAAAGAAAGAAATTATACGATCAATGATCCAGAGTTAGTTACGTTATGAACGCACTTAAGAGTTCGGAGTATTATCCATGCAGCATATATGTTGACAATTATACAACCGTAGAAGATTCCGGTATAAGTCAAAAGAAAGAATTGAGCCTAGGTCATAGACAAAGGATTGGATTGTTAGAAGATTGTATCATGAATATTCCATAGCGTCCATAAAGAGCAAAAGTAATAACTGATACCAAGAGCCACCGATCGGAAGATAGCTTAAGCCTACATAAAGGCTTATCAGAAGGAAGAGGAAACTAAAGAGTTACATCAATGAAGTAAATCAGGAGTCTGATTATTGGACTCAAACAATTATAGAAATCATGATTGAGTACATAGCAGAATCACTCTTAATATCAGAGGTGCAAGAGAGATAGTATAACAATCATATTCTACAACGACTCTACAAGAAAGTCAGTTAGAAGGGTATCGGCCTCATAAAACAAAGTCAGTATGGCCAAATTGTGTATGCACCAGAGGTGTAAGTATTATAAGAGAGCTTCAAGTTGTGGATGTGAATTATACCTATGTAGAAGGGGGGTTATGAAAAAGATAGAAGATATGATGTGAGACATTAAGATAAGTAAGGTAAAGGTGGACAACGTACGAGATAGTCAAATGCAGAAGGTTGTGAATAGTCCTTACTTCGGATATAAGGTTAGAAGTGCGGGGATTCAATATCCAGGGATGATAGCAGCGTTGTCAGCAACATATCTTCCAACCTATGGTTTCTAGGTATCGAGAAGTCTAGTTAAGAGAGTAAAGAAGAGTTAGAAATGATGCGATGTCTCGCTTGATATTCCAGAATAACACAAGGAAATCTATGGTGCAAGCAAGTTGAAGGAAGGTTGCGAGTAGTGTAAATAGATATGTGCAAGTCCCGATCTAAAGAAGGGTAAAGCGACAAGGTTTTAGGAAGATAAGAGTAAGGATAAGAAAGAGCGAGTGAGAAGGTGACGAGAATTGATAAGTCCTCAGGATTACGCCCATGAAAATAAGAGAGCTAATGGTCTCTCTAAGTTATGGAAAGCTCAGTATAGCCTGAATGAACTCAAAGGAGTCTAAGACTAATAGCAACTAGAAAAGATGGAATACTGCCCTAGTAGTAGAATAAGGGTGTAATTGTGGTAGATAAAGGATGATGTTTGGGCCTTCGATTGAGTTATTATTTGAAGAGGATTTCATGAATTGTACGGTATTAAAATACCCGCGTAAGGTGAATCATATTGGGATGCCATAAAATACGGTTATTGAAGTACAATATCGCCCCTAAATGGATCAGGAAAATCACTTCAAATATTCCTTGATGCAACGTAAGCCCTAGTGACAATGTAGTACGTAAGAAGTTTCAAGTTATCAGTGGTAGATTGTAGATCAATATTAAGGTGAATCAATAATGGATGGACAAAAGTCACCAAGTATGAGATGAGATTAGGCCGTCATTCTTAAAATGAACAGTAATGAGGAAGCATTAAAGGACTTAGATTTATACATATGGGATAAGCAACGAAAGTAACCTGGAGTTCGGTAGCAGACCTCAGCAATGATAAATCGAAGTAAGAGTTATGGTATAGTATGACCTACCTAGATGCAGTAAAGTCATACGGATGAATAATCGGGTCTATGAAATAAGATATAGCAATATCCGTAAGTCCAACAAAGTATCGAGCGAAGAAATTCAGTATACCCATAGATGCCCAGAGGGACACCTTATCAAGTTCTGTATATGTTTACAAAGTGAGGCCTAGAGATTGGCTAAAATCCGGAGGAAAAAGGAGAGAAGAGTCGCATAAGCGCACTTACAAGGTCAGAGTCGTACATGCTGCATGATAGAAGGTAGCAACAGTTACGAGATTGGAAAGATTCCGACCGTAAGTTGTGGTGTGAAAAAGAGGTCTAAAGGGGGGAATGCCCTGGCCTTTGGAATTATTCACAGAACAGTTACCTAGATGGCAAGGACAATACTAAAGTATGCGGAAGACATAAGTCATGAAAATGATAAGTGCATCAGTCAACATTCGAGGATGAATGATCCAAAGCGGGGAATGATGTTACAGCCCATGTTTTCGTACGTGGAAGTACGCCATAAGTAAATTGATATAAGCTCGAAAATGAGATGTTATATTCCGCATTTTCGTACGTTAAAGTTTCGTCGTAAGCTAATCGACGTAAATTCGGGAATGAGATTATTTTGAGATTATAAGCATCATGCTATTTCAAACAAGTGATAAGTGAATTTGTGAAGGTGAGAGGGTAATCAAATCAAAGAAAATGAATTTTGTCGAAGTTGGACATTTTGGGATAAAATACGGTCCGAGCTAAAACATCCGGTATTTACGGACTAGTACCATACAAGGTACCACATGACCATAATAGTAAGGTGTACAAAGTGTATTAAAAGCGAGTAGTATTTTGAGTAATTTGAGATAATTCCTAATTAGGTGGATAATTGGGTAATTAATAAATTTTAGTGGGAGGTTAATTTAAAAAAATCATTGGAGAAGGTTGAAGCCCCTAACGTGGCAGCCAATAAGAGCTAAAAGAATGACTCTTGAATTAAGAAGCAACATGGCACATTTGGAAGACTAAAGGGGCTAAGTCATCAAAATAAGTGGGGCCTACCAACTAACATTTTTGAAGAATTCATTTTAAAGTGCTAAGCTTCATTTTTGGATGCTAAAGCTTACGGATGAGACTCCAAGAATTCAACCAAAATAATTTCTTATCATCTTAGCAACGTGGGTTGCATCAATATTTCCTTCAAACCGTGAGATTTCAAGGCTCTTCAGGAATTCAAAGTATAATATTCCATAGCGTCTTCAACACTTCAAAAACCTGAGATTTCATAGCACCTTAATTAGCATGAGATTTTGCAATATTAAGGGAATACGGTGTAATCATTCTCAAGAGAATCGACTCATGTATGTTAAGGCTATCCCTTCTTTCTTTTTGGCATGATCTATACGACACGAATGAAACGAGCAAATGCATAATTTCCATAAATGACTATTCATATAAATATTAGGGGTGTCTATATTCTTGATTTCCCATGTGAATTATTATTATACTTTCTATTCATGGGTCTCAGAAAAATACGTATTTGATAAAGTTTTATCTGACATGCATATTATTTTTATGACATTCCGAGAAAATCTTATTAACGTATTTCTTATGCATTTCATGCATTTATACATATACATTGACCCATGACCAGATGGCGTTATATACGCGTATATTATATGTATATGGGATATGAAAAAAGGTTATGGCGTTGTATACGCACCACCACCTGATCAGCTGGTATACGTTGATGATATGCCCACACTGGCCAAGATGATATGATGGGATGCCCTCAGAGGCTTGATGATGTTATGAACGCATATACCTATGCATGGTATGATATTTATACGCATATGCATGAAATTATAAATATGAAATGATTCACATAGTTATTCAGACATACATGTCGAGTGTTTTACTCCATGTTTCTCTCATGTCTATTGTTTACTGATTTTCATTCCTTACATACTCGGTATATTATTTGTACAGACGTCCCTTTTACCTGGGGATGCTGCGTTTCATGCCGCAGGTCTCGGTAGACAGGTCGAGAGTCCTTCAAGTAGGCGATCAGCTCAGCGGAAAATGTTGGTGCACTCTATTTGCTCCGGAGTTGCTTGTTTGGTCAGTATGATTTAGATGTGTATTGTTTGGTATGGCAGGGCTCTGTCCCAACCTTTATGACAATTATGTATTCTTAGAGGCTTGTAAATAGATGTCATGTACGTAAAAGATTGTATGGCCTTGTCGGCCTATGTTCAGTGTACGAGTGGTTATTTTGGTCTTAGAGGCCCATATGTCTTATGTATAAGTTGATATTACATGTTGTATTTTACCTATCTCACGGCAGCCTCTCCGGCTCAGTTATCTATGATAGTATGATACGAAAAGATATGTTATGTTGGTACTCGGTTGAGTAAGGTACCGGGTGCCCGTCACGGCCCATCGGTTTGGGTCGTGACAGTTCGAGCCCAATTATCATTGACCGAAGGTCAACTTCAAGCCATAAAGAAGAGGATCTCGGTTCAAGTAAGAAAAATAGAGGATCTTGAAGCTCGGTTGACTTCCGAACTTGCCAATGCCAAATCTGAAGCGGAAAAAGTAAAAACCGAGGCAGATGCATTCATGGCTGTCTATCGGGCCGATGCCGAAGCCGCTCAAGTAAAAGCAAGAAAGGCATCTGGGACCGCTCAAACTCGAGCATACTGGGTTGCTAAACTCACTAAATGCCAATCTCGGAAGGAGACCCTCGAGGAAATCCATTCTCGAGGTTTCGATCTCGCCGAAGAGATAAGAAAGGCTAAAGAATTTGAAGCCAAAGCTGGAGCCCTGACTTCCGATGGTGATGATGATGATGATGAGAGCAAGAGCGGGTCTGAGAGCGGGGAGGAGCTCGATGGTGAAGAGGCTGCTCCCGGAGATAATCAGGAACCTTAGGGTTTTTTATTTTTGATCTTTTTTGTGTAGGGTCCTGATCGGACCTTGTAAATACTCATATATATGAAGATCTTTGCCTTTCCCGATTTGTCTTTGTTTCATATTCTGCCTTGTGAAAACTTTGTTTCAGTCATGCCTTATAAAAACGCTGTTTCATTCATGCCTTATGAAAGTTTTCATAAGTTCAAGGCTTTAGGCAATTTGATCAAAGCCGGATCTTGAAGTCCTTATATACGAGTGAGTGATTGCTTGAACTCGAAGTAATGTAGTCCGTAGGCTCTTTGGCTTAGTAGTTGAGTGAGTGATTCCTTGAACTTGCCCGTAGGATTTTAATAGTCGAGTGAGTGATTGCTAGAACTCGAAATAAGATTAGCCCTTAGGCTTAGTAGTCGAGTAAGTGATTGCTCGAACTCGAAATGACATAGCCCTTTGGCTTAATGGTCGAGTGAGTGCTTGCTCGAACTCGAAGTAATGTAGCTCGTAGGCTTAGTGGTCGAGTGAGTGATTGCTCGAACTCGAAATGACATAGCCCTCAGGCTTAATGGTCGAGTGAGTGCTTGCTCGAACTCGAAGTAATGTAGCTCGTAGGCTTAGTGGTCGAGTGAGTGATTGCTCGAACTCGAAATGACATAGCCCTCAGGCTTAATGGTCGAGTGAGTGCTTGCTCGAACTCGAAGTAATGTAGCTCGTAGGCTTAGTGGTCGAGTGAGTGATTGCTCGAACTCGAAATGACATAGCCCTCAGGCTTAATGGTCGAGTGAGTGCTTGCTCGAACTCGAAGTAATGTAGCTCGTAGGCTTAGTGGTCGAGTGAGTGATTGCTCGAACTCGAAATGACATAGCCCTCAGGCTTAATGGTCGAGTGAGTGCTTGCTCGAACTCGAAGTAATGTAGCTCGTAGGCTTAGTGGTCGAGTGAGTGATTGCTCGAACTCAAAATAAGAGTAGCACGTAGGCTTAGTAGTCGAGTAAGTGATTGCTCGAACTCGAAATGACATAGCCCTCAGGCTTAATGGTCGAGTGAGTGCTTGCTCGAACTTGAAATAAGAGTAGCCCGTAGGATTAATAGTCGAGTGAGTGATTGATCGAACTCGAAATAAGAGTAGCCCGTAGGCTTAGTAGTCGAGTGAGTGATTTCTCGAACTCAAAGTGATGTAGCCCGTAGGCTTAGTGGTCGAGTGAGTGATTGCTCGAACTCAAAATGACATAGCCCTTAGGCTTAATGATCGAGTGAGTGCTTGCTCGAACTCGAAGTAATGTAGCCTGTAGGCTTAGTAGTCCCGTGAGTGATTGCTCGAAATCAAAAATAAGAGTAGCCCGTAGGCTTAGTAGTTGAGTGAGTGATTGCTCAAACTCGAAGCGATGTAGCCCGTAGGCTTAGTGGTTGAGTGAGTGATTGCTCGAACTCAAAATAAGAGTAGCCCGTAGGCTTAGTAGTCGAGTGAGTGATTGCTCGAACTCGAAATAAGAGTAGCTCGTAGGCTTAGTAGTCGAGTGACTGATTGCTCGAACTCGAAGTGATGCAGCCCGTAGGCTTAGTGGTCGAGTGAGTGATTGCTCGAACTCGAAATAAGAGTAGCTCGTAGGCTTAGTAGTCGAGTGACTGATTGCTCGAACTCGAAGTGATGCAGCCCGTAGGCTTAGTGGTCGAGTGAGTGATTGCTCGAACTCGAAATAAGAGTAGACGGTAGGTTAGTAGTCGAGTGAGTGATTGCTCGAACTCAAAATAAGAGTAGCACGTAGGCTTAGTAGTCGAGTGAGTAATTGCTTGAACTCGAAGTGATGTAGCCCATAGGCTTAGTGGGACTTGATCTCGTTGATGTTTTGGTTGGCGGTCCCCGATTTATGGGGTAATGTTGTCATAATATATCACGAAATAGAGGATGGATTCTGAGATATGAGATATCGGTAAAACATTCTCTTTATGTCATTATACATGTGTTTATGTTCTGTACTAGGGATCGAGCAAACTACATGAGCATGGTTCGTTTTGACCATCTGGCTCTTACAATTTTCCTATCGAAACCCTGTTGTCATGAAGTAACTTTCTTGCTTCGAACTTGATAATTGAACTTGATATATTCGAGGGTAATATCCCCCAGTATTCGAGGTTGATTGTAAAGAGGCCCCGAATACTGTTGAATTGTTCTAAGTTAGCACGATCAATGGTTGCCTCATTAAAAACCTTGCCGAAAAATCCATTTGGGACAAAATCGGTCTAAGGGAAAAAGAGTGCAACGCGTGCTTTCAGGCCTAAAGGCTTCGAGTTGAATAACCCATCCTTGTTTATGATCGAACGCCTGCAAGGGTTAATTTCAAGAAATAAATGAACATAGGAGGGTCGTACCTTAACAGTAGTATCGTTTTAGGTGCGACACGTTCCAATTTCTTGGTAGTTGTTTGCCATTTATTACACCGAGTTTGTAGGATCCTTTTCCGATGATTTCAAGAACCTGATAAAGTCCTTCCCAGTTCGGATCCAGTTTTCCTTCATTTGAATTTTGGGTGTTGAGAGTAACTTTTCGTAGCACTAAGTCCCCAATTTTAAAATATCGAAGATTGGTTCTTCGATTATAATACCTTTTGATCCACTGTTTTTGGACGGCTAATCGAACGAGAGCTGCTTCTCATTTTTTGTCCAATAATTCTAGGCTCGTGTTCATCATCTCTTTATTCGACTCATTTGTTGCATATCGAAATCTGATGCTAGGTTCCCCGACCTCAATCGGGATAAGAGCTTCGGCGCCATAAACCGACGAGAATGGTGTCACCCCGGTGCTCGATTTTGATGTTGTGCGGTAAGCCCATAGGGCTTCAGGTAGTATTTCTCTCCATCTTCCTTTAGCATCAGTTAATATTTTCTTAAGATTTTGGATGATGGTTTTGTTGGTCGATTCGGCCTATCCGTTTCCGTTGGGATGATAAGATGTTGATCGGATCCTTTTGATTTTGTGGTCTTCGAGATATTTGGTTACTTTTCTTCCGATGAATTGCTTTCCATTATCACATACAATCTCAGATGGCATCCCGAACTGACATATGATGTGGTCCTTTTCTCTGACTTTCTTGAAAGCCTGTACTTCAACCCATTTAGAGAAATAATCCGTAATAAACAAAATAAATGGAGCCTTACCTGGGGCCGATGGGAGGGGGTCGACGATGTCCATTCTCCATTTCATGAAAGGCCAAGGAGTTAGGAGCGAGTGGAGAAGTTCCTCGGGTTGATGAATCATGGGCGCATGTCTTTGGCATTTGTCGCATTTTCGAACAAACTCCTTGGCATCTTTGTCCATATCGATCCAATAATATCCTGCTCTGATTATTTTGTGGACTAATAAATCGGTATCGGAATGATTCCCACAAGTACCCTCGTGAATATCACGTAGGATGTAATCGGTATCTCCTGGTCCGAAACATATTGCCAGTGGACCATCGAACGTCCTTCTGAACAACTTTCCATCATTGGATAACGTGAACCGTGCAACTTTTATCAGTAATTCCTTTTCAATTTTGGGTACCAAGGCCGGCGTGAAGTCAGCCACGAAGTCTGCTAAGATTTGAGATTTGATAGCGGTTCGAGGTCGATACTCGATGTCGTACCCGCCGATTTCTATGGCCCATTTGGCCAATCACCTGAGAGCTCAGGCTTGTGTAAAATATTTCGTAGAGGATAAGTTGTCACAACATGTATCGGATGGCACTAGAAATATGGTTTTAGTTTCCTAGAGGCATTTATTAAAGTAAGCGCTAATATTTCTAAGTGTGGATATCTAATTTCAGCCTCACCTAAAGTTCAACTGACATAATAAATAGGGAATTGCGTACCTCGTTCTTCTCGAACTAGGACTCCACTTTCCGCTATCTCCGAAATAGCTAGATATAAGTAGAGCTGTTCGTCAGCCTTCGGGGTATGAAGTAATGGAGGGCTCGATAAATACCGTTTTAGCTCTTTCAAAGCCTGATGACATTCCAGAGTCCATGCAAAATTGCTTTTTTTTAGCATAGAGAAAAATCGGTGGCTCCTATCCGAGGATCTCGAAATGAATCATCGTAGGGCAGCTATCCGCCCCGTTAGCCTTTGCACGACGTTTACATTATCTACCACTGTGATGTCCTCGATTGCTTTGATTTTATCGGGGTTAATCTCGATTCCTCGATTGGACACCATGAAGCCGAGAAACTTGCCCGAGCCAAACTCGAAAGCACATTTTTCGGGATTGAGCTTCATATTGTACTCCCTTAGTATGTCAAAAGTTTCCTGCAAATGCTTTAAATGATCCTCTACTCGCAGTGATTTAACTAACATGTCATCAATTTAAACCTCCATTTTTTTCCTATTTGTTTTTCGAACATTCTGTTTACTAGGCGTTTATAGGTTGCACCAGCATTTTTTAGGCCGAATGGCATTACGTTATAACAGTAAGTCCAGTACTTAGTGATAAACAAGGTCTTTTCCTGATCCTCCGGGTTCATCTGTATTTGGTTATATGCGGAGTAGGCATCGAGAAAGCTGAGAGTCTCGTGACCGGCCATGGCATCGATCATACGATCGATATTAGGCAAAGGAAAAGAATCCTTAGGGCATGCTTTGTTCAGGTCTTTATAATCTATACGCATTCTAAGCTTGTTCCCTTTTTTAGGGACTACCACCACATTTGCTAGCCATTCGGGGTACTTTATTTCTCGAATGGACCATACTTTGAGAAGTTTGGTTACCTCGTCTTTGATGAAGGTATGTTTGACCTCGGACTGGGGCCTTCTTTTTTGTTTTACCGGGTGGAACCTTGGGTCCAAGATTAGCTTATGAGTGGTGATTCCCGGTGGGATCCCTATCTTGTCAAGATGGGACCAAGCAAAACAGTCTATGTTAGCTATAAGAAATTGAATAAGCTTTTTCCTGAGCTCGGAATCTAACCCCGTGTCCAGGTATACCTTTCGTTCGGGCAGATATTTGATTAGTATGACCTGCTCCAGTTCTTTGACCGTAGATTGAGTAGTGTTGGAATCATCGGGGACCACGAAGGATCGAGGGATCCCATGTTCATCATCTTCGTCAGTCTTCCGATTTGCTATTCCGTTCTTCCTTCGAACCCGATCCCTTTGTTAATGATAGTGAAGATATTGGAGTTGCTTCTTCAATGGCAAATATTTATCTTGCGGTCGGTTGTTTTCCGTAAACTATTTTGACTCCCTCCGATGTTGGGAATTTCAGAACCTAGTGGAGGGTCGAAGGCACAACTCTCATATTGTGGATCCACGACCTTCCAAAAAGGGCGTTGTACCTCATGTCGCCTTCAATTACGTGAAACTTCATTTCATGGATGGTTTCGGCCACATTTATTGGCAGAATTATCTCGCCTTTGGTAGTTTCATATGCCATATTGAATCCGTTTAGAACCAGGGTTGTGGGTACGACATGGTTCTGCAGGCCGAGCTGCTCTACGACCTTCGATTTAATAATGTTGGCCGAGCTACCTGGATCAATTAACACAAATTTGACTTTAGTTTTATTCATAAGTACAGATAGTACCAGTGCGTCGTTGTGAGGTTGCATGACTCCTTCTGCATCTTCATCATTAAAGGACAGGGTTCCTATGGGTGCGTAATCTTGAGTTCGAGATCATTTTTCTCTTATAACCGACATCTTAGTGAGTTTAAGCACCGACCCCTGAGGGGTATCGATCCCACCGATGACCATGTGGATAATGTGTTGTGGCTCTTCTTGTTCGTTCCGTCTATTGAAATCCCTGTTTTGAAATGAATTTTGGCCCGGTCACTTAAAAGTTCTCTAAGGTGCCCTTTATTAAATAACCAAGCTACCTTCTCTCTTAGTTGCCTGCAATCCTCCGTTCTATGGCCATGAGTTCCATGATATTCCCACATTTGATTGGGATTCCTCTAGGTAGGGTCGGTCTGCATAGGTCGAGGCCATTTAGTATCTTTGATACGTCCGATAGCCTATATGATAGCGGATGCATCGATGCTGAAGTTATACTCCGACAACCGAGGTGCTTCTTTTGGTACGATATTCCTGTCGAACCCATTCCTGTTCATCAGCCCCCGAGATCCTTGGCCTCGATCATTTCTATTTTCACCTCGTACGGGGTTGCGTGAAGGTTCGCTACCCCTACGATCTCTGTTAAACGGCCGATATCGATCCTTGATTGCCCTTGGTTCTCAGTTGATATCCCTTTTAATATCTGACCCAGTACCCAACTGGTCGTCTTCGACTCTTATTTTGGATTGATACCGATTGTGTACGTCGGCCCAAATAATACCTGGGTATTTGATCAAGTTATGCTTCAGCCGCCGTGAAACCATCGAGCTTTGTTCGTTTAGACCTTAAGTGAAAGCTTGAACAACCCAATCATCTGTGACTGGTGGTAGATCCATTCGTTCCATTTGGAAATGAGATACAAATTCTCTTAGCATCTAGTTATCCTTTTGTCTTACCTTGAATAGGTCTGACTTCCTGGTTTCGACCTTTATGGCCCCGTCATGTGCTTTTATGAAAGAATCTGCAAGCATAGCAAAAGAATCGATAGAGTTAGACGGTAAATTATGATACCATATCATTGCTCTCTTTGACAAGGTTTCACCGAATTATTTCAACAATACAGATTCGATCTCATCATCCTCTAGATCGTTCCCTTTGATGGAACATGTATAAGAGGTGATATGCTCGTTGGGGTCGGCCGTTCCGTTATATTTAGGAATCTCGGGCATGCGAAACTTCTTTGGGATCGGTTTAGGAGCCACGCTCGGGGGAAAGGCTTTTGTATGAATTTTTTGGAATCTAAGCCCTTCAATATCGGTGGTGCCCCTGGGATCTGATCAACCCTGGAGTTATATGTTTTCACTTTTTTGTCGTTTGCCTCGATCCTCCTTTCTCCTAACTCTATTCGTTTTGTCAGTTCTTCGAACATCTTAACAATTTCGGGATTAGTCCCCGATTCTTGCTCATTTGACCTTACTATAGCTGGCCCCATTTTGTGGGTGACTTCTTGGGGTGGACTGGGCTCGAGTCTGGTCGGTGCCTGGGTTTGGCTCTG